>JANHFM010002711.1:413613-424750 GCA_032468115.1 Grayia smithii | reverse complement strand
CTTCTTTTGCCTTCAATCTTTCCCAGCATTAGGCTCTTCTCTAGTGAGTCCTTCCTTCTCATTAGGTGGCCAAAGTATTTGACTTTCATCTTCAGGATCTGGCCTAAAGAGCAGTCAGGGCTGATCTCCTCTAGGACTGAACGGTTTGATCGCCTTGTAGTCCAAGGGACTCGCAGGAGTCTTCTCCAGCACCATAGTTCAAAGGCCTCAAATCTTTGGTGCTCCTGTATTTCTGATTTACTCCAAAAGTTCCAGCTATTTCACCTTTGGGGATTTATTTTTGACCCTGCAACTGATAAGCTTCCTTTGAAGTTCTCAAGTACATTAATCAAGCAGGGATCTTCTGTTTTTCTGTCAAATAGCCACTTTCCTTGACATTCTTGGAGCACAGCTGGACGGTGTATAGATAGTTCCTCCCTTCTGCCACTTTCTTCACCCATAAAAATGTCAACTTTGATTTGAAAAAGCAGGAATACTAATTTGCTTTCCTACACTAAAAAGACAATAGCCTCCCCTTTCTGTTTTGGTTCTTCAATTCATTCATAATATTAAAAAATCCCAGATTAGGGTTAGTATTTCATTGCATTATCGTATTTCTGATTCCTATTGTGAACGGACATCAAATACCCTAATCCTAAAATGATTTAAAGGTAAATTAAGGTCAAGTCCAAGACTTTAGACAGTGGACATGAGAATACTAACTTCTGCAGGAATCAATAACCCAATGGCTTGGTCAAGAGTCACCGCTTCTCATTCTCTTTGTGAGTTTATGTCTAAATGTACACTTAATGATGCTATCTTTAATTATGCTAAAAGTAGGTCAAACAACTCCAAGATTAAATACTGGAGAACAAGAGAGAAAAAGAATAATTAAAATCAGTCTGAAATCTTAGACCAACAGAAAGGATACTGAAAATCTCAATAATAAGCCAAAGCTAACAATAAATACTCCTTTGGGCCTAAATTGAATTGAGTATCTTTAAATGAAATATCAATTGAAAAAATCTCAAATTTTCATTAAAATATGGGAGATACCTGGGGAGATCTCTTAGGCTTCTTAGGAAATACAAAACAATCCATAAAAATATGTCATCAAATGTTATTCGGTTAGTATTTCGAAATATAATCAGATATATTTTTTGATACAGTTTGTAGTTTCCTATTATTGTCATGTTATGTTGTCAAACTATTCTCCAAAGCAACTGAGGGCAGGACAAGAAGCAATGGGTGGAAACGAATCAAGGAGAGAAACAACTGAGAACTAAGGAGAAATTTCCTGACAGTTAGAACAATTAATCAGTGGAACAACTTGCCTCCAGAAATTGTGAATGCTCCAACACTGGAAGTTTTTAAGAAGATGTTGGATAACTATTTGTCTGAAGAGGTGTAGGGTTTCCTGCCTAAGCAAGAGGTTGGACTAGAAGACCTCCAAGGTCCCTTCCAACTTTGTTATTCTATTCTGTTCTATTCTGTTCTGTTCTGCTCTGCTCTCTATTCCACTTCTGTGAGATTTGTTTGTGACTTTCACCTCCAAGTCAGGAGCTCGAGACAACATTCACAACATTAGTTTCTATTTTTCCCTAGAGCAATGACCCTGTTCCATGAGACCAAATAAGAGATTGCTTGTCATGTGATGAAGAGAATTACTAGAAGAAGAAGAGCTTTGTATGCGGTTACCCACTGTACAGGAAGGGACAGTGGATATCAACTTTGCTAGGATGAATGGATCGGTTTATTTCTTATCCAAATTGGTTTCTCACATGTTCATTCAAGAATCCATTCTGGTTTGTCTCTGGGATAGTTTGCATTTTAAAATCAAAATATGTTCAATTCATATTTAAATATATATAGTTTCTCTGTCACAATGTATGAATCACTGTGTCTTTAAAACAATTAATACTTTAATTAATGTAGATCAGTGTAGAGTTCACGTCAATATGTAGACTAGCTTATAAGTCTGCTTGCTTTGAAGAGTGGCTCAAACAATGTTGTAGAATATCCCTAGACTTGTCCTCTCGTCCCCAATCATCTTCTCAAAATATCCAGAAATTTTTCAAAGACTTTCTAGAGAACTATACTTTGCATGACACTCCAGGCAACTGCCTAGCTTAGTGTTGTGGCCCCCCCAGCTGCCAGTGGAGCTGGTGGCAGACTCAGATGATGAGGAGGTTGGGGAAGAACTTGGGCCAGTTCTGGGGCCTAGGGGAGGCTCTGATGGATGCTCAGCATCAGACACTGAGAGAGAGCCAGGGCTGTCCGGCACTTCCCAGCTACTGGAGAGGCAGCTGCCTTAGGAGGCTGCTATGAGTGAGGAGGAAGAACAGCTGGGGCCTGTTCCAGATGCACGTATGCACAGAGCTGTTAGGAGAGGAGAACAACTGAGGACAAGGAGTCGACTCGGGAAACAAGGCACACATGGACGCTGAATGGCCCCTCCCTGGCTGGGGAATAAATAGAAGGAAAGGGGAGTGGTTGTCGTAGGACACAACAGTTCGGATTTCTGAAGATTTTGCTCATTGTGTTTCAGGCCACAGAGACTGCTTGCCAGAACTTAATTTGCAGCCTTTCGGCTGGGAGCAATTATCACAAGGAACTGATAAGGTCTGTTAATAGAGTTAACTCTTTGAAGGATTATTGCCTGGACTGTTTTGGTGTGTGAATGCCATTAATTCACAAGAGGTGGGTTTTTCATGACAGAGTCTGTTTCTTGCTTCTGCTAAGTCTGGGTCAGAATACTTAACATCTGCAGTTTTCTTGCCATGATTTCAGAAGTAGTTTGTCCTTATCTTCCTCCTATGACTCAGATACCCTCGTTCCAATGCCCTCACCACAAGATGGCCTTATTCCTAAGGCAGAACTAGATCTCACAAGCTCCTAATTTCTACCTCGGTGCCTTAAGCACTACACCAAACTGGCTCTCTTACGTTTCATACCTTCATTGTATTTATGATTCCTTCTTGTCTTTTCTTCAGGGCTTCAGAGCGTTTTGTGTAATTCTCCTGGAGCTTTTGGGAGCTATGCTTCACACACTCAGCACCGGCTTCCCTTAAAGCTTCAAGCTGAGAAGGACAGAATGAAAACAGACAGATTATTTAAATCATTTGAGGGAAAACAACTGTTTCTCTTTTTCAAAAAAAAGGACCACGTGCCCTATTAGAGTATCACATGCCATGGAAATAAGTTCTCAGTATGAAATATTGTGTTGTAATTTGAAGGATTATGATTAGACATATTGAGAAGAGAGGGAAGGCCTATCTTAATTCAGCATTTAGTAATGTTAACCTTTTAATTTATTTTTAATGGTTTTAAGTTTAGTTTTCTATTTTTAACTATTTATTGTGTTTTGTTTTTAAGTGTGTAAGCCAGCCAGAGACATGAATGAAAATTGAATAAATAAAATAGGTTGAAACAATGCTGATACTTTTCAGAAATACAACACTGTAACTGTTTAATACATGGTAAGTTCTTTTTTATATAGTCATTTTATTAAATATAATTACAACAATGAAAACTAATATAAACTGAAAATAGAAAAATAAAAAGAGAGAGTAAAAAGTGTGTGGGGGAGGAAAAAATAGAAAAAGACATTAAAAAATAAGCAAAGAAAAACAAAAAAATATACCGTAAGAAGAACTGACTTCCCACCTTCATCATTATAAAAAATTTAGTAACTTATCATCTCTTAAAAACAACACACTCTTCTTTCCATATTCTATCTCTTAACTATAAACAAATTCCATAATGCCTCATCATTTCAGCCTGTCAGCAGAAATCCATTACGAGTTGCAGAGCTACTGTATATATGCATCTTAACCTTGATTTAAAAAACCCAACTTTATATTCCTTTCTTTTACTTCTAACAATCTTTAATCCCTTCAAATAATGTCATAGACTTTGATATCTTTTCATTTCTTGTTTGTCCTTTCTCAAAAAATTCTTCAAAATTTTAACAAGTCTCTTTTGTAAATTCAAAGTAGGAAAATTATGCTGGTCACTCTCTTGGTTTGTTGTTTGTGTGTCCCTTTTTATTATTAAGATATTAGCCAGTTTCATTTTTATGTCTAGTGTAACAGACTTGTAAAAATCCACTTTCAACTCAGTCACGGATCATGACAGTAGAACTTGCTCCTCTTCCATAACATCTTTTAAATTCAGTCTATCTATAGAGGCTATAAAACTATCCTTTAATCCAGTGGTTCTCAACTTTCCTAATGCCGCGACCCTTTAATACAGTTCCTCATGTTGTGGTGACCCCCAACCATAACTTTATTTTCGTTGCTACTTTATAACTGTAATTTTGCTACTCTACATGTGTGACTGGTCCACATAAGTACATTATGGCGCCAACCCCATCACATACACCTGTATTTGTACGGGTGTATGTGTTGGAGTTGGCGCAATGATGTCATCACACTGGGTACTCGTATGTGGGCGGATCTGCATGTGGGCGGACCCGCCTGGAGGTGGATAGAGGAGCGGTGTCTGAGTTCCTAAGACTATTGAAAATATGTTTTCCGATGGTCTTAGGCGACCCCTGTGAAAGGGTTGTTCGACCTCCAAAGGAGTCCTGACCCACAGGTTGAGAACAACTGCCTTATATAGATGTTAATTTATTATATACTGTAAATGAAGCCTGATATGTGTCAAGTCACTGGTCTAAAGTAAAATATGAATTTATGATAATCATAATATAATTTGGTGTCTTTGAGCCAATTTTGACTCCTGGTGATTACTTAGTCCCTGCAGTTTTCTTGGCAAGGGTTTTGTTTTGGGAACTGGCTTGCCCCTGGCCTCTTTCCTAGGACTGAGAGACTTATAGTCTCCTGATTTCTAGCCTGGTTCTCTCTTGTTCTCTCTCTCCCCTCCTCCCCTCTCTCACACACACGCACAGAGCTCCACACATAGGAGCTATCATAATTATCTTCATTATCTTCATTAAACAGTTTAAGTTTACAGAATTATTTGTTTATTTATTAATTACATTTATTGCATTTATAAAGCTGCTCATCTTGTATCAGGCTCTGGGCAGCTGACAGTATACTAATTCCTTTGTCTTTGTTTAGCTTATTATTCTATTATTTTATCTCTGTTTATACGCCTTTTCATTTTTCTTCCTTTTTATTATTGTAAGTCACTTAGGGTAGCCCTATGGTGAGATAGTAGGAAAATAAAGTTAACAATAAATAAATGAATAAATCTACAATAATAATCTACAGTTGGCATTTGAGAATCATTATTGAGGATAGTTATTTGGGTGTTTCCCAAACCAACATTTGCTTGCCGGACCATCCCTTGATGGACCTTCTTTCCTTCAAGTTTCATCTTACCAAAGGGATTAATTTCTGATGTGCATTTTCATTTTGCTTACACAGTCTGCAAAATATATAATGGCAACATATTCATGGAGAGCTGGAATCTTTCTTACAAGTACTTCACACGTTTGTGCTTCACATTAAGCAATATTTAATTGCTTTAAAATTACTATTTACATATCGAAAACAGAGTGGCAAATTCTCAAATTCCATCTACCCTTTCACCATTAATTTATATAGATGCATATTTATATGTGCAATATGTATGTCCTTGATTGGGTCTCTTTGCAACATAGTAATTAAGAGCAGATATAGCAGAGAAGTAAACCCACTCTATATTAACATTTTACTTATTTATATATACCATACATCACATTTAGAACAACACTATATGCAAGTAAAACACAGCTTTGCTATAGGTATAGGATGCCCAACAGGAGAACAGCCAGCTAAATGGAAATGTACAATTACAAATAACAGTTACAGTTAAAACAGGCCAAATCAACTATATCAAGGCAAATAAGAGCCTTGGTGGCGCACTTAGCTAAGTGCACTGCTAAGTGTTTCCACTTAGTTCCATCTGCCTGCAATTAGTGCCTGGTTTGAATCTCACCAGGCTCAAGGTTGACTCAGCCTTCCATCCTTTCGAGGTAGGTAAACTGAAGACCCAAATTGTTGGGGGCAATAAGCTGACTTTGTAAAAATGCCTCTGGGGGTGTGTGTGCAAAAAGCCCTAATAAGTAGGCATATACAAGGAATGAAGGCTATGGCTAAGCACATTAATTTGTGCTTAATAAATTATAAGCCGCACTAAGTCTCTGGAGAAGGGCAGGATATAAGTTGAAATAAATAAAATAAATAAATAAATAAAATAAAAATATCTCATTTCTGCTTTTACAGACATTGCTCTGGATGAACATGAATGGCTGCAAAGAAAGCTCTCAGAGGCTTATAATGATTTCAGTTTCAGGAAAACGTTTTCTTTTGGGGATCACACCCATTTTGCTGTTGACTTGAAATTGCTTTACGGGGATCTGGCCATTGTCTCCAAGGACATCAGTAATCAACCACAGCAGCAGCTGACATTGCCTGAGGTTCTGGAGAGCTTTTATTCCATTACAGTAATAGAAGGAGAGGCAGGTAGTGGGAAAACCGCATTGCTTCGGAAAATAGCAATTCTTTGGGCCTCTGGATATTGTCCCATACTCAACAGATTCAAGTTAGTTTTTTATTTGTCCCAAAATAATTCCGGGGAACGTGACCAAAGTCTGGCCGACCTTATCTGCAATCAGGTAATAGGGCTTAAAGGGACCTTGACTGAAGATTCTCTGAAGAACATATGTCAAAGTTTAACTAATGAGGTCTTGTTCCTTTTGGATGAATTTGACAAGGTGAATGGGCTTCCCTGTGCAATTAAAGATTTGATTCAAAAGAACTATTTGAACAAACACTGCTTGGTTATTGCA
Source organism: Grayia smithii (assembly GCA_032468115.1). Classification (NCBI taxonomy): domain Eukaryota; kingdom Metazoa; phylum Chordata; class Lepidosauria; order Squamata; family Grayiidae; genus Grayia; species Grayia smithii. The sequence goes on along the minus strand of JANHFM010002711.1, from coordinate 417,972 downwards.
GTTCGTCCTCACCAAGTTGGAGGAATTCGCCAACATGCAAATACTCTTTTCAGTATTTTGGAATTCCCATTAAGTAGCACCCTCTACCTGTTAAGAAAACTATTTTCATACAATGTTAAGCTTTTGTCAGACTTTTTTATTCAATTGTCCTTTGAAGAGACCATGCGTTCCATGCTGAAGACTCCCCTTTTTGTTGTAGCACTTGCCTCATACTGGGCTCAGAATCCCAATGGCGATATATTCACTGGTACTGTCATTTTAAAAGCCTACATGCTGTACAGCTTGTTGAAATATCCTCAAGAAGTGGATCGCATGAAAGCTGTGATGTCTGCTTGTGGTGAATTAGCTTTACAGGGTCTCTTCAAATCCCTCTTTAATTTCAGTGAGAAAGACTTGTCTGAAGTTGGGGTTAATGGGGAGGAAGCTCTATACTTTGGATTGCTGAGCAAGTTTACTGCCCAAAGGCTTCAGCCACTCTACAAGTTCTTCCACCTTTCCTTCCAAGAATTTCTTGCAGGACAAAAAATGAATGAGCTCCTGGCTTCAGATATACAGGCAGATATAAATAAAGGCCTGGAATACTTGCAGCAAATCAACACGTTTGTGAAAATTAATGGGCGCTACCAATATATTTTGAGATATGCTTGCAGTGAACCATCCAAAGCAGTACCCATAATAATATCCCACCTACTGAATTTACTCAGTTGCAAGAAGTCACTTGAAAGCCATTCAGATAATGATATTTATCTGCAGCAAACTCCAGACCTTAATTTAAAGCAATATGAGCTTATCAGGAGTGCCTCTACTTTGGTTCCAGAATATCATCACTTAAAATTCACTGAAAGGGTACTGATATTTTCTACTGAGTTAGCCTATCAAAGCAATATGGTTTCCAGTTGTGCACCTATGATTTTAGAGTTTCTGACTGGGAAAGAGTTTCCTTTATATTTGTTGAAAAATGAATCCATCCATAAATTATGTCTGGATTACCCAGAAAGTTTGTTCTTACCAAGTAGATTTGAGGAAATGCTTTCAGGAAGGGAGGAATCTATTGATATGGCTGCAGCAGAAAGAGCTTTTCTCAACTTGGAGGTTCCATCGGTTGAACCAATATACACTCAAGGTTTTCAGCTCTTCAGTAATGTTAACCAGCAACTAAAAGAAGACTTAGATTTTATTAATAGTTTTCGGGCCTATAGATGCAGAGAGATTCCGGATTCCATAATAACGCCATTTCTCTGTGTGAAAAGCCGTGAGAAGATTCCATATCTGAAACTGGTTGTCAAATGTATGACTTCCCTTGAAGCTCCTGATATTCAGAATTTAAAATTGCTCTTCTCATTTTTTGATAATATTGAATTCAATTTGCAAAATTGCAAAGGCCTTCTTGAGAATATCAAGATGGCTATTGAAGAGAACTTGAAGTCTTTTAAAATCTTCAGCTTAGATAATACTGAACTGAATGAGCTGGAAGAAAACCTTCTTTTTTCAATGTCTTCACTTGAATCCCTTGACTTTAAGTGGAGCGCTTCAGTACCAGGTATTTCTATCTATTTTGCTTTTAATTTATAATGCAATATTCAATATTGCTGTATCTTGCAAGATTCTAAGTGCCTGTTACAAAAATATTTTTCATAAATAAATTGGGAAATACTGAAGAATTAGGAGTGGTTACCAAGTTCCTGCGTGAAGAGTGGTGGTGGGAGAAGACTGCTTTTGAATTTGCTTGATTTATTTTGATACTTAATAATAAGTATCATTAAGTCTGGCAAGCTTGCCAAATCAACTTGCCATAAAACACACTAAATACTGTGTTCACAGTAAGCATGCACAGGATTTCATGATAAACCTGAAATGTAATGTAATTTACATATTGATGTACAAATAAATGTACTGATTATCTGTTTGCCTTATAAGTTTCAGAAACACTCTTTGCAAATTTGGACAAATACACATTTTTAAAGAATCTCTCGTTAAATCTATCTGACTGCCAGAATACATTTGATACCATCCCAGAGGGGTTCAAAAATCTTCGTAACATTGAGAAATTGATCCTCTGCAACCTTCAGTTTAAAACAAGTTCTACCTGGCTCGGTAAGTGCTGTCTGTATAAAATTCAAGAGTACTTTCAATGGACAACTGGTTGCATATTTATTTATTTATTTATTTATTTTATTGTATTTATATGCCGCCCTTCTCCCGAAGGACTCGGGGCGGCTCACAATATAAAACAGACAAAAACATTCAAAGGTATAGCCAGTTTCTTTCCTACAACAACAGTAGGTTTAACAGTAGTGAGCAGTAGGTTTAGTAGTAGTGAGCCTCGGTGGCGTACTTAGCTAGTGCGCTGCCTAAGTTTTTCCACTTAGCTCCCTCTGCCTGCAATGAGTGCCAGTTCGAATCTCACCAAGGCTCAAGGTTGACTCAGGCTTCCATCCTTTCGAGGTAGGTCAACTGAGGACCCAGATTGTTGAGGGCAATAAGCTTTGTAAAAATGCCGCTTGGGTGGGGCAAAAGCCCTAATAAGCAGGCCTATACAAGGAATGAAGGCTATTGCTAAGCACATTGATTTGTGCTTAATAAATTGTAAGCTGCCCTGAGTCACGGTAGAAGGGCAGGATATAAGTTGAAATTTTTTAAAAAAATCAGGTAGGCTGAAGACGGTGTGGGTTGTAGCATGTAAGGTAGCGAAGGACTGCCTTTTCTTGAATGGTAACTGAAGGGTGAGCCATGTTTTCTGGGGGAGGGAAACAAGAGATTTGGCAAGATAAGAGGATTAAGTCACTCGGGACTCAGGATGTGAAGAGAAGTGATAGAATCTACAGCCTTCTTTAAGGTGGAACAAACACAGGGAACTTCAGCCGTTTGGCTTTTGAAGTTGACTAGGCGTGAGGAGGCCGTTCTTCTGGTCTTGCTTGGATCAACACAGAACTTCTCACCAGCCCTTAAATTATGTGAGAACCTCTCACTATGTGTAACCCTATCCCTCATCTAGACCCAGTTACTCCTTGATCCCAGGAATCGCTTAAGAGTTACCCTTGTTGAGATGTTCGTAGAGCCTTACACCCAGATGTTTTCTCAGCCAATAGCAAGCCTTCCTCCAAGGCCTTGGCTACCAAATGCCACCCTTGAAGGCTCTTTAGAAGGTGCTGCGGAGTCATCTTCTCCCTCCAAGAAAAGGAGGACACCCCACTCACCCACCAAGACAAGACAAGACAAGACAGGCGAAGTGTGCGATGCAACAAAAGTTTTAATGCAGATGGGGAAGCATGATACAGAAGAAGAAGAAGACCTGGCTTTGGGTCTCCGTGGCCCGAAATACCCAGCTACATATTACACAACTGAGGTAGAAAGTCACATTATGCCATAGAAACATCAGTAAAGAAAGAAACACATCTAGGTTCAAAGCACGGGGTTTTAGAGGTGCTGAGCAGTTCGTAGCTTGGGCTTGATATGTCAGATGCTGGATTTTTATTTTTTATTTTTTTTTGGAGAACGGGCTCAAGAGAACGTTGGATCCAATTTCCCGCAGTCGGAGTTTCCACAGACAATCAGGTTGATGTTTAGCAGGGGGATCCGCAAAAGCTCTGTCTACGCTTTGACCCATAGCATCGGCCACCTCCCAGGTACCCACCGGAACCTCCCAGGTACCCACCGGAACCTCCCAGGTACCCACAGGAACCTCCCAGGTACCCACCGGAACCTCCCAGGTACCCACCGGAACCTCCCAGTCCATAACGGGAGTAGCCGTAACCTCCAGATGTACCGTAGCCTCCGGGGGCACATGGGGAATAACCCCCTACAGTTAACGGCTCACAACTAGAAGCCAAAATGGGTCCCGGGATGGTCAGAGAGAATGGAGGGGGCTGGATCACCACTTCAGAGGAGGGGATCTGGCTGATGCAGGACACGGGGACACCAGGAACCACTCCAAGATTGCTGGCTGAGGTGGCGAGTCCGGAGCCACCACCGTAACCCATCATGCCATATCCACCACCGCCACTGCCACCGACACCGAAACCGCCACTGCCGAAACCAAGGCCACCGCCGATGCCACAGGAGCCAATGGCCTGGGTAGGCCTACAGGTTGGGATGACACAGGATGGAGCACACTGGGACTGCATGGCTGGGTGATGCGAGATGGAGCTGAAAGGTAAAAAAGGAAAAAGAAAATACTGCATTATTTAGGGTAGGTGGTGGCCTAGAGGTGGCGCTCTCGCCTCACAATCCAGAGGCTGTGACTTGGATCCTAGGTAGAAGCAGATATTTCTCTGGGCAATCCGGCAGGGGTGAAATCCAGCAGGTTCTGACAGGTTCTGGAGAACCGGTAGCGGAAATTTTGAGTAGTTTGGAGAACCG
>JANHFM010002711.1:329071-347976 GCA_032468115.1 Grayia smithii | reverse complement strand
GTGAGAGGGCCACTGGAGGGGAAGACAGGGCGGGCGGGGGGGAGGGGCAAAGAAGCAAGCGGTGACATGATCAGGAAGGACTCCACAGAGCAGCGGCAGAGGAGAGACAGAAAGACACACACCAAGAGTCAAACAGAGAAGTAGGAAGGCACAGAGAAGGCTTGGTCACAGGGCTCACAATCTCCTCCTTGCTTTTCCAGGCACAAACTCTATTTTAGAACCCACCAATATTTCCTTATTCATGGGCTGCTGTGGAGGAGCTTTCCAATGTCCCCAGGTGGATCCCAATATGGAGGCACCAGACTCTTTGCAAGAAATGAGCTCTGTGGCAGAGGAGCACATGAAGGGTATATACGAAGAGGGCAGGGGGGGCAGGAATGGGGAGGGGAGAAATCCTTGTTTGGAGCACCACATCTACCTTGCAAGCTAAGAGCAGGGAGATCAAAACTGCATACATGTATAGCCCAATCATTTGAATGTTATTTGGGAGAAAGTACTAAGAATAAAGCTTCAGACTTCTGAAGCCTGAATAAGAGCATTATTGAGCTGCTGTTATTTAAGATTTTGGAATAAAAAAGAGCCTGAAACCCTTCCCTATAAAAATTCAAATCTGGGATTCCAGTTCACCCCCCTTTTCATTGTTTTGACAACCTTTTAAAATTATGATTATTATTCATATCCAGAGTAGTTATGTAATCATTAAAGTACACTTTCATTTTTCATTTTTATGTGTTTTTATTTTGTTGAAGGTTGTTTTTACTGAAGTCCATAACCTCGGGCAAAATTCGTACTCTCAGAAAAATCGACAGGAGTTAACTCAAAATAAACCTAATTAAACAGGCAGTTCTTTCTGAAGTTTTAGCCATTCTCTCTGGATAAAAGATGTGTATTATATAGCCTGTAAATTACAATAACCTTCATATAAACAAAAATAGCTTTTTACATATTGGAATTATGCCTAAATAAATATGAATTGGGCTGACTCTGATGCTAAAGATGATTCCAGTTTGTTCAGAATTAAGTGCCATTGAACTCAATGGAACTGACTCTACATCACATAACTCTGCTTGCAATTACAGTGGACACAATTATTTGTAAATATGTATGGAACTAGGATGCATCTCTGCCTCTCATTATCAAAATCTGATAATTTTGATATTTGTTCACAAATGTCCATGCAATTACCAATTGAAATAATGCCTTATGGGAATATACATTTTGCTATTTTGTTTATAACCTTAAATATATTTGCCAGCCAACCTCACTCACTTGAACACATTCCCAAGAAATATCAAGTGTAAATCATAAAACTAAGGAAAATATTTTAACTCATAAAGCTAAGAAAAGTGTGATTGAAAGAAGCAGGAAGTGAAAGAAGCAGCACAGGAACGATTTCCAAGAATTATTTTAGCCATAATTGCTCTGAGTTACTTTGACATTCTTTGGAATTCCTTTGTTTATGGCTTTAATTTTAAATCTAGGAAATGTGACTTGTTATAAATTTTGTAGCATTGTTGGACTGAAACTATCAGGATAATTGCACTGTCCACTACAATTGAAGTGTTTTGTTTTAGTTAGATGGCTTTACATAATGATTCTGCACATGAGGGAATTATTTTTACAGTATTGGGTTCTTTGGGCCTTAAATAAATCCCCCTTTGCAATAAAAGAAGGCTCCTTTTAAATTTCTCTAAGAATATATCTCACTTGTGACAGCTGTAATTAACAAACCTATTTTCCAAAATCTTCCTAGCTTAAGTAGAAGTTTACAGTTCTATTACCACACTAGAAATCACCACCAACAACAACAACAAAAAGAAATCTGATTTAAGACTCTCTTGCAGGGATTTTATTTTGGTCCATATATTTTGTCAAAGGGATGGGGGGGGGGGGCGTTATCTCCCTCTTACCCTCTCTAAGGCTGAGCATTTGCAGGAAATATACTTCTCAGACGCCAGAGAGGCATAGAAAAGTTTAGCTGGGAGCTCGGGGAAGAAATAGAAGGAAGGCGACAATAGTGTTTAAAATAGAATATCACTGCAATCTATCTCCAACTCTCCTAGATACCTGATTTTGTTTGTATCTCGTTTAATGGCAGCGAATCCATTTAAGAACGCAGCAAATAATCCCAAAACTGAAATTGGCGATTTTTGGTTAATTTACCAGCAACATCCCGTTCTCTCACCTGAGATCTCTCTGAGCTTGCCTGATCTGGGTACTGGGTTCTCCGTAAAGTTCAGCAGTTTCCCGAACCGAACAAGGAACGGAGGGAAATTCTACGAACCTTGTTCGGCGGTGCCGAGGCTGATTTTGCCACAAACAGCCCTAGCAGCTCCGCGCAGCCTTCGCTCTCCACTTCAATATGGCTCGCATTTCCCCAGCAGAGGCCCTCGGCGGAAGGGCGGCGGGGGAAAAAAAAAAGAAGGCCAAGGTTAGGCCTCTTTAGCGAAAAAAGATCTTTTCTTTCCGAAGAACGAACTGAGACTCGGGATAAAATTAGTTTATATATAAGGACGGGCCGGAGGATGATTTGTTCGAACTAAAACGACCCAGGCTCATTTGCAGTAGCCCCTCGGCAGGGAGGAGAGCCAGGCGAGGGCTTTTTTTCGGGCGGCAAGGCCCACAGCCGCGTCTGCGCTCTCGCGAATGGAAATTTCGAAAGAACAACCTCTAGTCCGGCTTTGCTAATCGGCGGTGATGGCGGTGTAATCCAGCAGGCCTAGAAACCCCCAGTCTGGCGACGGCCAGGCAAAATAAATAAAGCGGCCGCCTGGGTCCTCGAGTGTTCGGGTTAAACTGCTTCAGACATTGCCGGTGCTGCCCCAAAGCGCCGGTCTCCCTTCTCCCCAGCTTCCACGGCTGTTTACGATTTCTCTCCGCCATTCAAGGAAAAGCAACCAACTCCCACATAACCTGAAGCGTGGCGGGCAATTCAAAACTCAGTGCAACCCGGATTAACAGGCCTCTTTGCTCAGACCGGGGTGCCTACAACCGAAGGGAAATTTTCCTCCTTTCTGGCCACGTCTAGTCCGAAATTGGCTCCCCTTGTTCAGTGGTAATGACTCCCGGTTGGATTTACAATTGCAGGCCGGGAATAGCTGCCATTGAACGCCGTGGGGCTCCCTTTACAGCAGAGCGTCAAAGAGCAAGATCGGGCCGCCACAGCCTCGATCTGCCCGTCAGTCTTGCCGGGGACATCGCAGCAACCATTACTCTAAATCTGCATGTAATAATTTCTCTGCCCCGGCTGGAAGCCAGGTAAAGGGCTAGCCCTGGGGACGGGAGGTCATATCCTGCTCCGAAGCGTCAGATAATGGGAGCCTTTATTGATGAAGGTCGGGGCTCGCTGTTTAAATTAAAATTGAAATGTAATTACCATTATTGTTTGTGGCACCCTGGTTGGAGGGAGGGGCGGGGATGAGCGTAAATCTGAGCGATTCGGAAAGAGCATTGAATTGCTATGATTTATCTTCCAATAGATCTGCCATTAAACGACGAACTGACTTTTTTTTTTCTCTTTTCTCCCCCTCCCCTGCCCTTTTTCAGGCACGTGGAATAATGTAGGTGCCAATTTATGGGTCATGCATGCCCCATACTTCTAGGAAAAGATAAACCTGGCGGGGGGGGGGGGGGAAACGGCATAGGGTTTCTTGGACTCAACTATAGATCATCTTCTGGCACTCTCCCTTTCAGAGCTACCGGGTATTAATAGCATTTCTGTATAGTCTGGCTGAAAGATACATTTCTTTTAAATGTATATTTTTATCCGTATTTCCCACGCTCCATAATTTATAACAGTAATTGTGAGGGATGCACACAATTACGCAGAATAAACCTGATCAGGGAATATGTAGACAGACGCATTATTTGTTCAATTTACGATTTCTGAGTTTTGAAATTCTAGTTATGGTACATTTTAAAAACCTAGTTATTTTCCAACTTGGACTATATATACTAACAAAAGTTGGTGAACTATGTATATGAAATCGTTTGATAACCGTAGGTCTCTCTGTGTAAGGTATGTGTATACTTACATACACATAAACATAGAGAGAGATAATTGTGTTGTCGAGGATAGTGATTGCTATAGGGTTATTATAGTATTATAGTATAGATTCTAGCCATATCTGTAATGTTCCTAAGAGATGTTACCGTTGAACGCCTTTTACGAGCGGAATTGAGGTGGGCAAAATATATCTATTCGTGAACGAAGTATAGAAAATTGGAAAAGAACCTACATTGCGGGAACATGACTTAATTTAAAAATGTTGAAACAACATGCTTGACCCAAGAAAGAAAAATTGAATGTTTAAAATGTTTCTAAAAGTTGCATAAAGGCTAGGCAACGAGATTATTTGCCCGCCGGTTTGAGCTTCTGAGAGAAGTGGTAAGAATTGCAGCACGATGGTATGGTATCTCTTCCCTAGAAGTTTTAATCAATGTGAAAGCTCGTACTAATTATGCTATAAAATATCGTTAGTTTAATAAGGATAATCAAGTCGCCATGAAAATTATTAGGAAACGCTTGCTACTTGATGTTTAGCCTTCTGAATTTCTGGCATCGCTGCTCTTTTCGGGCCATACAGCTAAGGCACATCCGTCAACGCTGTTTATAAATCAAACCAATCGATTCAATTAAAGCAGTCGCAATTCGAATGCGAGCGCGGGCGGGATTCTCTCGCTGGAGGGCAGGAGAGGGAGGCTATCCAGCCAACTGGCTTGCGGAGGCAGGAGCGGGGGAGACAGCAGGAAGACAGCGCTGGACGGCGCCGGCAACTCGCGCGGGGCGGAAAGAGCCCCGGAGCCTCTCACTCACCCGTGAAGCGGTCCTTGGTGTAACGCCTGTTGCTCTCCATCCAGGGGAAGGTCAGCCCCGTCAGGTTGTTCACGGTGGGCACGGCAGTGGGGAGTGGCTGGGGGACGCCGCCGGCCATGGGTCTGTGTGCCGGCACTCGGATCACGCCCCCGGCCGCGTTGAGGTTATTTCCGTTCATGGCCCCGACCCCGACGTTGAGATTGTAGGAGCCCGCCAGCGAAGCCATGCTGCAGGCGCCGCCGTTACTGTAGCCCCCGGCGGAGGAGGACCCTCCACCGCCGGGGACCGAGCCATAGTGGCCACTCATGGGGTTGTAGGCACTGCTCACCACGCATCCTCCCAGGCCATAGTCCGCCGCTTCCTGAAGCCGCACGTTGGAGATCATGCAGCTGCCTTGGTCCGGGTTGTTCAGGATCTGGTCGATTCCAAAGCTAATGGGCTCGGCGTGGCTCTGGTGGAGGTGGTGCGCCCCTAAGAGATCCATGCTGGGCCGAGAGCCACCCCAAAGAGGGTGACTTCCCCCCCTCCTCCTCCGCCACCGCCACCGCCACCACCTCCTCCTCCTCCTGATTCAGTGCTAGAGATTTTTTAAAAATACGCGCAGCTTTTTCTGGTCTCGCTTCACTTGCTCCCGAAGAGGTAAAAAGACGGCCGGAAGCTGAGGAAGGAAAAGCGGGGAGAGGAGGAGGAGGAGGAGGAGGAGGAGGAGGAGGAGAGAGGGTGGGGAGGGGGAACATGCGCGCCCGTGGGCTCCCTCTCTCGCCTCTTTCCGAGGGCATCAATCATGTTGGCCCGAAGCCTGGCGCTGCTAGGCCCTGCTCCCCCATTGGTGGAGCCCCGAGAAGCGAGGAGGGAGAAAAAGAGACGGAGGCCAAGGAGCTTTCCCCAGCAAAAATCTAACCGGGGAGCCCGGCAGGAGCAAATCAGCCGACCACGCGCGGAAAGCAAGGTCCGCGTGGGCAGCGAAACCGCGGAGCGCTCTGTTCTAATTCCCCGCGGAAACTGTTGCCTCTGAAGCGTTTGCTCCGGTGTTTTGAACCTTTGAGCGCCACGTGTGTTCGGTCCTGTAAAAAAAAACAAAAAAGAATTCTTTCGTAGCTGCGGTCTTGTATCTTCCCTCTTTACCAATTATCTTCAACCTTTCCCTTTCCCTTCCCTTTTTTCTTTTCGACCCACATTGATTAGGGAGAATCCTGAAGTCTAAAAGATCATAATCACCGTCCTTGAACTTAATTTGGGCTAGAACCGCTTATCATTAAGTGCCCTCAACACTGGGCAAGAGTAGTGTGTATCCTCCATGTGAGCCTTCAATTTACTGTTGACTCTTGGCTGCTGCCTAGACTGGTCCCTGCAGAATAGAGAACCATTTTCTTTTAGTTGATTGAATCTTTCCAAAGCATATACAGTATTTTCAGAACGTTTTGGGGGCAACTTTCTCTAGAAATTGGTATGCTTTGAACATCTCAGCACTTTTCCCCCCTCGCCTCATTCATCAAAGCCCCACTTTTTGCTAAAAGAAAAAGGGGAAAATACCCACTTATATTTTGACTCTTCAGAATAGATATAAAACTATTAAGGAGGGAATTTCACAAAGTTGTGCTGACTGTAAGAAGTACCTTCTTGAATGGTTTTTCTTTACAAAAATGTAACGGGTCAAAAGATTACTACTACTATTTATAATCCCCATTTTCATCCGCAAAGATTATAAGGGGATGGGGTGGGGGGACAAAGAGAGAAGAGGAAAGCAAATTTGGTAGCGATCTCCTATTTACATAATCCTACCAATCTCTTCTGATCTGATTTGGGGAAGTTTATGTGTCTGCTCAGAGGCAGAGAGTATAAACTCTTCATTAATTACCTTGTTTCAACTACCCAACTTAATCGTCACCTATGACTATGTGTTAAGTGTGGAAGTAAAATTTCATCAAGAGTGAGATTGTAGAGTGTATGATCTCCAGAAGTTACTCAGTTCTGGTTCTCTCTCCGGATAACAGGTGCAAAAATTGGAAAATCCGGGAAATCCTTTTGGTCTCCTTTGGAGTCAGCAAAATGAAGCTGTCTCAGACTTTTGGGGATGGCTACAAATTCAGGAATCCGCCCTTACCTTCACCCTTCCATTTTGCAAACAACTTCAGCCCTCAGCATTCGCTATCCGAACCCCCAGAGCCCTCTTTGCTCATTAGCTGTGTGCGGTTCTATTAATAGACAGCGCTTTCCATGGAGAGGGATACGAGTGAGCTCCGGACTCCCAGCCTGAATTGTTTGTATGGGGAAGCAAGGCTTCTTCTGCAGCTCTTGAAAGGAGCAGAAGGGAAAAGGGTGAAAACTAGAAAGGAAAGCAGGTGGGAGAAGGACTTGGGTCTTGGTGTTCACTTTCCTACTTGTTTCCCTACAGTCAATATGCAATTTCTTTCAGTATGTGGTAAATTGTGCTGGAGATAGAAAAGACCTAATAAAGCCGAAGGCAAATGAAGACCCTAGGTACAAATTATTGATACAATAATTATCAAGGATTTTCTGGAAGTGCTTTCAATGCTTAAAGATAAATTAGAATCCTCGTCATCAGAGCTATGAATATATACTGTTTAATGTTTTGCCCCTTCTACAATCAATCGCTCAAACAATGTTCTTTAAGAAGCTGGTGGAAACAATTTGTATTTTACTTTTAATTTTAGATTAAAAGCATTTAAAACAGTACCCAGGAAGATCCTTTCCTATAGCTCTGATGGAAATTTGGTCTATGTTCAACAGCTGCCAAGGCTACCAGAAATCATCTGACACATTTGACTTTGGGACGTTCACACACGCATTCGCACACATCAATTACCCTGACATTTTATGTAGATCGAATGATAGATTATCAAACAATTTCAAAATCAACAAAGTAGGTCGTTCCGTAAGTACAGTATTCACCCATGTTTGTTCAAGTTTCCCCCACCGGTTTCAACCACTCATGAACCTTCAAGTGAGTGAACACAAGCCAAAATTACTGACATTGTAATTTGAAGTGACATACTCATGTAATATTTGCTTTTAAAATGAAGGAAGGCAAAGTAGATCTGTTTTATTTTCAAAATCAGTTGAGACATACACAGTATAGGCACTGAATCATTTTCTATAATTGGATGAGAGAAACCCTTTTTGGGTTTACTGATGTTCAGAGTTCACAGCACTTTGCTTAGTTGGGTGCATTACAGGGTGGAGGGATTCGTTGCAACCATAGCTCTCTTCCTATGGCTATTTTGTCATCTCTATTTTTACTTCTTTATATCATAAAGTTGCAGCAGCTTCCTTTTGCATTTGTTTGGAATCACTTTCCCTTAGGAAATTGGTAGCAGGTTTTTGAAATCTATGAATTGTTATACAACTTTGTGACATAAATTAATTGGTTTGGGGGTAGGGGAGCTAAGCCGGACAGAAAATTCAGCTAATTTGAATCAAAACATTTTTGACTACATCTTTCTCAATCCCGTAGAACTGCGCCATGCCTGAATATTGTTTAGAATAACAATAATAGCACTGATTATAATCAAAGCAAGTAATATTAAACAGAGTTGACAAAGTGACTAAAAAAAATTCTAGTCGATCCAAAATTCTATATTCAGAGGCATCTGCAATTGCTGGAACATAATTGGCACCAAATTCCCAAGTGGGGTGGCTCAACTTTAGCACCGCTTCAGCAAGAGCAGACCAGACGGAAGGAACAGATTTGACTTGAGCCCAAGAGATTCCCCCATCACTCACATGGGTTCATTAGTGCCTTTGTAGAACTGTACGTTTAAATTAAAAAGTATTTGTACAATGTGCCTTATTTAGTCTGGAGGAATTTTCACCATCTTTAACAGAGTTTAGACTAGGTTTGATATTGGCAGGATTGGGACTCAAATGTCTGACAAACTTCTCATCTTTTCAAGGCAACTAATTTTTAAAAGCAACTCATGCCTTCCTCTCAAATTATAATTATGTTACTGTATTTATTTGTTTCTTAAGGAAAATGAGGACAAAATTTACCATGAGTTTAATTCCAAATGTTTGTTCCAAACTAAAACTGAATGCCTTTTTTTCTGGTGTTGGTAGTAAAAATACAACTTTCCTTGTGAATATATTCCCATGGTTTTCATACAAAGTCTCACTATTATTCAGCAGGGTTATCAGTATTAGTATGCTCTTCAATACCATTATCTAGTAGCTCCCTGCTTCCAAAACTATTCTTTTCTGCAGCAATGTTTAAAACAAGCCATAGATACTTCTACAATGAATATACTGAATTAACTTTTAATTCTTTTCTTTTCTCTTTGTAAACAATGTGTTCGTTAGTCAGAAAGAGGGGGGGGCATAAATGGTGGAAGTTTCAGTTCAACACATCAACACATGAGGTTTTGTTTTGAGCACACAGTATGCTTGCTCTCAGCTCCTTCCTTCTCTCTATCTTTCTTGCCAAAGAACTTTTGACTTAAAATTGACCAGATGCTGCGGTACTTTCAAGAAATTTCAGATAAAAAACGGTTTTATAAAAAACAGTGTGATCCGTCTGCTAAATTAGCATGTCAAGAAGTTTATGATGGAAAAGATTAAATTGCTTTAATACTCAGAATATTAGAGTGGAGCAAGCACAGCCTTTCTGATTAGGACTGAGGACAGAACAATGTTCTTCTGGGAAAGTGTGTGTGTTGGGGGGGGGAGGGGGAGGAAGCATATTGTAAATTTGAAAAGCAGAAAGTAAGTAGAAGATAATCTCAGCAACCAGGAGCAAGGTTGAGAGCCATGTGTAGGACGTGCTTTTAGCACTCAAATTATCTGTCATTATACAATACAATTGTGCCTGTATTTGATATACGTGGGTAAATAATCCCAGTATGATAGCATTTTCACCTTTGCTGGGGAGATGCCCAGTTTACAAGGGCTGCTTTCATTCCATTTCTATTTCATCTTCAGTTAAGAATCAAGAAGTGGGGAAAGTTGCTTGGTAAGAGTCTCCCACCTGGACTTTGGGTTTCAGAAGTCTGAAAAACTATGAGTTGAGATGGTGACCTCTTTTATTTTTGAAGAATGGTTATATGGTTCATTTTTCAAACTATTTTGAAACTGGCTAGAGCGCATAGATGGCTATAAATTCCTTGCAGTGAGTCTTAATAATATTAAAAGAACACACATTTATTCGTTTTCTGCTGTGGAAACAACTTTTCCATCACTTCACTTGGTCAGAGTGGCCTGTCCAAGGGCCACGAGTTCAAGGTACAGTCTACGGGAGCCCATATATACCCCAGATATTACAATGTTGTTGTTGTTAGTTGCGAAGTCATGTCCGACCCATCTCGACCCCATGGACAATGTTCCTCCAGGCCTTCCTGTCCTCTACCATCCTCTGGAGTCCATTTAAGCTCACGCCTACTGCTTCAGTGACTCCATCCAGCTACCTTGTTCTCTGTCGTCCCCTTCTTCTTTTTCCCCTCAATCTTTCCTAGCATTAGGCTCTTCTCCAGTTGAGTCCTTCCTTTAGGACAATATAGTAAACGAAGTCAAAAATGAAACTGTAGGCTACTGTTGCTAGATGATGGTGACGCTACTTTTGCTTTTGAAAAAAAAAAGGACAGGTTCATAATTCAATTTTGACTTCAGTAAGCAATATACTTTACTGAGCGCAAAGTAGTTTTTTTTGCCTCCAAAAGCACTTACTTTGCTGTGAGTATCAACTACTCAACAAACTGTTCTATGTTGCCTAAATTGACCCAGTTCCAACCCAACTTCTGCTATATAATACAAGGATCTTAAACATTACAAGAGGGCTTAAAACTCAGGTTTTAACTCAGAATTTTTGTGTGAGTGGGTGTGTCTTTAAGTCTATTTTTTCCACTTCTAGTGACTACCAGGATAGGTCCCTGCAAGGTTTTTTTGGCAAGGTTTTTCAGAAATGATTTACCATTGCCTGCTTCTTAGAGCTGATAGAAAGGGACTGATTCAAATTCACCCAGCCGGCTTTGTGCCTGAGAAAAATCTAGAACTCATAGTCTTCTGATTTCTAGTTGGATATCTTAACTGCCATAGCAAACTAATTTTCCAAGTGTTTCTTTCTCCTCCTATTTTCTCCTACTTTCTCCACAGAAAGAGATGAGCTGGGCTGAGAGAAAGTGACTGGCCCAAGGTCACCCAGTTGGCTTAATGCCTAAGGTGGGACTAGAACTCATGGTCTTCTGATTTGCTTATAGTTAGTCTGCCTGTCTTGGAATCAGTCCAAAATTTATTTAGTTTTAGAATTTATTCAAGTGGTCCTACTTGCGAGTATGTATGTTTAAGTTCGTATGCCATTCCCTTGACAGAACCTGCAGGTTAATGACTGAAGATCATATCTAGCCGCCTGAGCAGCACATGGTTGTCAAAGATAGGAGCCATTTGGCTATGGCAATTAGATTGCCTGGAATTGGCTGTGTTAGAGAATGGGAAGGCTGTGAAAATAGTTGGGGACTTGAATTCTGTAGGATCTGATGATAGGTGTGGTCTGGCGATATAGTCTTTAAAATGATTAGGAAGAAGATTTGGGGAAGAGATCAAATGGAACAATTTGTTTAAGAACCAATCTACATGGCTTCATTTGTACATCATTCAGGAAAAAAAGATGATCTTGTTTCTCAACTGTTGCACCTTTACAGCCGCTCAGAAGAATGGGCCAACATGAAAATTCTCTGGTCAGAGCAACTGTAGCACAAAGTATGGTGCAAACTTGAAAGTGCAGGGGGAAAAAGATGATGTTTGCCTTATTTGCCCTTTGTTGTTTGTCCTCCTCTACAAATTTAAGAGATGGTGAAAGATAAACCTCTGAGATAGAATAGATATAAATGTAATTTGGTGGGATAGTAAGTGTGTATTTAATTTCTGAAATCCTAAAACGTATTGAATACACAGAACTTGCATCAGACTCCTAGCATATGTTCTTTGTGTGATTAATAATTAAATTGTTAACACTCCGTTTCTGTTGTCAAACTGAAATAGAAGCAGTTATGTTTGCTGTGACCATGTGACATTAAGAAACATTTAAGAATCTAATTACTTCATAAGATTCATCTAAATTTAAAGATCTAGTTTATATAGACTGCCCATTCAGGTTTGGCCTTTGCACACATAAGCTTGAATTTAGTTAATTAAATTTTCTCAGTGTTTGGTTTTGGATTGATCATTGTTTAGTGTTGCGTCCAGAATGGCATGCCAATTTCAGACTATGATTTCAGTTCTGATTTGTAATTTGCCAAGTTGAAAGTAGCCTATTATGCTTTGCTGATTCAGATGTAAATTAGAGAGTTGAACACATGAAGGAAGGGCCAGAAATTGTGTAGCTGAAGCTTGCTTATACAATCTTGTATCAAAAAAGTCTTGTATCTCTATATCTGTGTATCTTCCAAGCAGACATCTTTAACTTTGCTGTAAATAGAAATCTACATTTGAGATTGTTGGGGATTTTTTAATGCTAAAAAACCCTCAAATATTTTTGCTTGTTCAAGGATTTTAATACAAATATTCCCTTGAATCTTGATTATAATGCATAAGCCTTTTTTTATTTGCCTGAATCAAGTTATAATTTTTATTTGGTTGTACAAAATATAGTCTCAAGTTCATTATGCCTTGTTTTATACAGTATTTAGTTCCCCATCCTGACCTTGGTTTAATCATGAACATTTATGATTATATAGATATGATAACCGATGTTTATATAGATATAATAACTGATAAGTTACAAGTTTCAACTGGTACAGAATGCACGGTATAGGCAGCACGGTATAGGCAGTATGTGTGCTGCCAGAACAGCACATATCATACCTCTACTCTGAGAGATGCATTGGTTTGTTTCCAGGTCAAATGCAAGGTACTGTTTTTTTACATTAACACCATCAATGGATGGTGCTTTGGAAGACAGTTCCTAACTGCCACTCAAGAGATTAGAAGCTCTTCCTCTATGTCAGGGGTGTCAAACTGGCGACCCACAGGCCGGATGTGGCACATGCAAGCCATGCCCGCCCCAGCTCTGTGAAGGGAAAAAACATCATGAAAAGTCAACGTGCTGTTGCGGGTTTGACACCCAGGCCGTGCTCTATGTGATATTTGCCACATATGCTACAATACTCCTTTGGATTCTAAGTAGGAAAAACAGACCAACCTTTGTGCAGAAAAATTAATAGACATAAGTTTGACATCAGGACTCAAAATAAGCAACTTCTGAGCATTTTATCTTTCCAGGATACTCCTGGAAATTCCAGTTATAGATCTCAAAGTAGCCCTCTTGGAATAAATACATTTAAGATGCATAATTGAGCAAGCAATTTCAGGCTACTTCTGAAGATCTTAACAAACACAATATATATTTAGAACATTACAGTTGTTAAAAGGCTTGAATCTTCATTTATGGCCATTAAGTTTACCTGGAGGCAAACTTAATTTACGGTACTTGGAAGTAAATTAGGATTCTCAGCCAGGAAAATGTATAAAATGAAAAAGAATGGATCTATTATCTATATCCAGTTGTAATTATTTACAGTAGTAATTATGTTTAAATAATATGTTTTGAAACTGTAGCTTATAAAGCTTAAATACAAATAGGACAGGGGGAAAAAAGTACATCTTTAATTAAATATTCTAACTAATCCATCTTGGATAGTGTGTACATTTCCTTAACATATGATTATTTTTCAACAGGAAAATTATGAGCGAATGAAAGCTTTAGTAACAGAGCTGAAAAGACAATCTGAAAAAATTAGATTAGGTATGTATGAATGCATTTTTTTCTTGTTACAGTATCTCATGTTAGGGTCTGGTTGGTTCCCAAAAAGAAAAGTGTTTAAGACAGTCTTTCCCAGCTTGTTGTCTCTGACTATATTGAATTACAACTCTCATTTTTCCCAATCAGCAGTCCAGTTCAACACAGCTTTAGAGTAGTATTGAAAGCCTTAAAATACTAATAGTGTAATTTAATGATTTAATTTGTATTAAAGGTTCATTCCTATCTCTGGGCCATTAGATCTAGGAAAAATAGAGAGTTAAAGTCAATGGCAAGGTTGATTTGAGAAAGCTCTAATGGTAGTACTAGTATGGATAAGTTAGCAAAGCTCAGAAAGATCTTAACTAAACAAGAAGAGAAATGAGAAGTATATATAAAAAGATTATCACAAAAAGATAAGAGTTCAGGAGCTGCAACAATTCTCTTACCAATAGTTACGTTCTGTAGCCACTGAGTATTCTTGGTGGTTGATCCCATTGTAGAATTTCCTTGTCTATTTTTCCTCGTCTTTCTTTCAATTTTGTAGTTTCTGGGTGTAGAAACACATTTAATATCCCAATCTATGATGTCTTCATCGATTGCTATCATATATTTCAATTTCTGCTATAGAGACATCTAAAATTAATTCTGAACAAGAAGGTGATCTGTCCATAAATATGCTGGCTATTTCTATAGAATTTTTTTCTAAATTGCCCCCAAACAATAGGAATAACACAAATATAAGAATAAGGAAAACTAATTTTTTTACTCAAAATCTTCCAGGTCAAAGGCACACTGTAATGTCAGTAGGGCAGAAGCTGTATATACCTCTGGGACAGCATGTTCACCTACATTGGGGCTGCTATAGATATTGTATATCTATATACGTTTAGCTACTTGATTCTTTTTCTCTCCATCTTCTTTGCTAGGGTTTCTTTCTACCGTTCAAGTCTCACAACTGAGATATTTGGTGTTCTTTTTGTATTTTGCCAAAAGTCTTCTGGTGTGAGAGAGATGGTATTGATTGCATTTTCACAATAACAGGAAAGATTGCATTGGTATTACAAGAAGTGAAATTAAGCATAAATGAAATAATCAGAGTATAATATAAGGTGCATATTGTTTATGCATGTCTACTTGGTAAATGTTTATATACATGGCAAACATTGAAATGATCGAAGACCTTGCCTGATAGGTGGTGGAGAGAAGTCACGGAACCTGCACGCATCAAGAGGCAAATTGTTACCTAGAGAGAGAATTGACAGACTTATAGATCCTGGGTAGGTATTTGTTGATTCATTGTAACTGTTTTAACGTAAGATGCATATGTTTCCAATTTTTCTGTTTTACTATTAGATTCTTTCAAATTACCAGAGATGCTTATAATTTTGGAATCAGTTAAATTATCATTTATATATATTGTGCATTTTAGTATCCGTAATAATGTGTCTAGTGGTCACTGTGACTATTCCCTGGTCAGAATTAGAAAGGGGGGCTAAAATTCCAAAATAAGTCAATGTTCTTTTAGAGTTAGGTTATTGTACTACAAACGTAAACAGTACATACCTGCCAATAATAATCAGGTAAGAATACTTCATGTGACTAACTTATAAAATGTTCTTCTTTTTCTTGTAGTTCGCCATTCCTGGAGTTCTCCCAGTTTGCAGGTTATCAGCTGTACGGTAATGAAGAAGTGCCAGCAGGAGGTATTATTACAGGCATTGGGCGAGTATCAGGGTGAGAACAGCTACTGCTATATTGTTGATTTCATTTCTGCTTTTTATTGTGGTATTTTAATTTCCTTTCCTTTCTAATATTAGTCATTGATATTCAGAAGTATTATATCACCATTGGCAGAATATTGGCAGTTCTATTTTGTATTGTTGAGAAATGATCAAGGCTTTATGGAGCTTTATGGAGCTTATGGAGTTAGGTAGGCCAGTCCCACCTTGTCCTTGCTGCCAATGGCTGTTAAAAAGTGTAGTTGAACAAGATATCTGGAAAGCCAGAAAACTTCATCCCTACATTAAGCCATCACTCCATATCAAACAAGAAGAAATGATTCAAACGAGGCTGGTTTTATCAATACTAATAAATAATACTAATTATACTAATACTGAAGAAGTTGTAATTTAATATGTAGATGATTGTGCCCCATCTGACTTGGTAAACTATAAATTCTAGTAGCCGAGCCAGGGTTGTACCAGGCAACCAGGATGACCAAAGGTGAAGGATGCTAGGAGTAGTAGTCCAATAACTGCAAGAATACCACAAAATATCTGTCATGGCTGTATAGTAATGTGTGTGCATAAAACACTGACAGATAATTTTGTTTCTGTTAGAACAAGCAAAGTGTTAAAATAATGATTTAATTGTTTTATTGTACATCCGCCCAGAGTCCCTCTCTGTGGGACATGAGTAGTTCAAAAATGTGAAAAATAATTAATATATAAATAACATGGGTAGGATTATAGTATTCAGAAGGGAAGCGATAGTTATCATTCAGCGTTTAGCTTTACAATATTCTTAACCTTTTTCTGTGTCTGGATTGTCAGTTGCTCTGCTGGCTGGAAATGCTTCTCACTTATTTCATGTGACTTAAATAGAGCCTTTTCAGCAATGTCGGATATCTTTTCTATTTAAATGTTACAGTATATATAATATGGATGATTCATAAAGATTCTTCTAAGGAAAAGAAGAATTCTCTGTTTATTACAGTAGATGTAGTAAGCAGCATGGTGAGGACCTGTTTAACAGTTGTAATATATAATAATAGAATCTCTTATTTGTAGATTCTATTTGGAACTGCCAGTGTAAGCTCACATTTTAAAGAAAGTTTCATTAATTTTAATCACACAATTAATATTCAGTGTTCTCAATGAACTGATAAAAACTGAATTTCAGAGTGGAGTGTTTGATTATTGCCAATGATGCTACTGTCAAAGGTGGAACCTATTATCCAATTACTGTAAAGAAGCATCTACGTGGTCAAGAAATTGCAATGCAAAATCATCTTCCTTGTGTATACTTAGGTGAGCATTAAGTTTTGAGGCAGGTTTTATTTTGTAAGAGACTATTGTTATGACACACAGTGTCTACTGTACGCAGCAATTGGCTGTAAAGCCACAATATTTTCTAATTTGGTGGCAGAATATATAATACAAGTAATTAACAGCCTTAACTTTGAGCTGACAAAAACATGATTTATAATTGAGTGGAGACCAATATAGGAAATGGGGTTGAACTGATTTTGAAAATCTGGAGTTGCAAGGATAATGGTTTGTTATAATGTCTGACTGGTTTGTTAATTTACTTATGATGGAAAACTATACTCAGCCAAGGGTGGTGGGAATGATTTTTAAAGCCAAGTGCTCAGTATTTTTTTAAAAAAAACAGAACAGTAATGCTGAATAATAATATAATAGCTATAAATTATAGAGTGAATGTAGAACATACTGTAGATCAATGTTTCTCAACCTTGGCAACTTTAAGATACGTGGACTTCATATGCTGGCTTGGGAATTCTAGGAATTTAAATTCACGTGTCTTAAATTTGCCAAGGTTGAGAAACTCTAATGTAGGTTGTTGGATAAGCACCCCTAAACATTGACATATTTCCTGGAGATGAGTTAGAATCAGCACTTCTGGTTTGAAAGTTTAAACAGTGTTGTTGAGCAATAAACAAGGCTTACTGTCATTCATTATTTAGCATAATACCTAAAATATTTATCGTAACTTCCAAAAAATAACGTGGATAGAATAAAGATGCAGAAGTTGGATTTAGTATATACTGTCTTGTAGTTTGTGAAACAGTACAGTATTACATCTCCACTGTAGTAGTATCTTCTGCGTTTCAATATTTTGTTTCACTGTTCAATAAAAAAAATGGCAGTCACATCTAATGGACAGCTGAAAGGAATGAAAAGGAATGGTCTTAAGCAATCCGTGATTGCACTAAAACTGGCTAACTGTTCCATCTTCCACCTGGGATTCTTCTCTTTTTGACTTTGTAGGATTTGAAGGTGGTTTAGATAAAGGATTATGGATGGGTGGTGAGGGGATTCCTTCATCCAAGTAACTGCCCACCAACAGCACCTGTTTGCATTGTAGCAATGACAATGGCAGATTATGAAGGTTGGGCAGAGAAACAAATGTGCTTTTTAATTTCCTCCTCCAGACCTGTCTATGGTATTGCTTCCTCTAAGACAGTGTTTCTCAACCTTGGCCACTGGAAGATGTGTGGACTTCAACTCCCAGAATTCCCCAGCCAGCATCTTCCAATGGCCAACGTTGAGAAACACTGCTCTAAGGAATACTTTTAAATAAGATTTAACTGAAATGCCAATTATTAATGCTCAATTTTTATTTGATCTTAGTTGATTCAGGAGGCGCCAACTTGCCTCGCCAGGCAGAAGTATTTCCTGACCGTGATCACTTTGGTAGGATTTTCTATAATCAAGCAGTCATGTCTTCCCAAAGAATTCCACAGGTAATTTTATTTAAGAACAAAAGCAGAAAAGTATTGGTGTCAAATATGAAGTTTATGAATACTAGTGGAGGGCATGTGGATCATTTGGAACTGAGAACTGTGTAAATGAGTTCCAATAGTCATCGGTCCTGTGAGACTGCAAAGCTATGACTTCTAATGTCTTCAAAGCAAATTGTTGTCAAGAATTCTTGATTCTTTGAACTTTCTTTTAAAACCGATACAAATAGTCTTCATTTAGCAACCACAACAGAGACCAACAATTGGTCATTAAGCGAAGTAGTCACTAAGTGAAATTGCAGCTGTGCTTATTATCTTATTTCATAAGATAATAAATGTAAATTAAATAAAGCAGTTGCTAAACAAAGACTTTCTGTAACTTATATCACTTTGGCATTACTCATCTGATTTTGAAATCTAAGTGTCAATGTTTCTCAGATACAGTGGGGGGGGATATCTAGGAATGCACCTTGGCAATGGATAGGTACAAAGACTCAATATAGTCTATTATCAGAATTGAATTTCCAATATAAGTGGCCAAATTAGAGTTAAAAAAAGTAAAAAAAAATAAATTGGGATATTTAATTTTGGAAAAATATTCATAATATGGATTATATGGCTATGAATCAGGGTGGATAAAAATCAATGATTTTTTTAAAAAAATAAAAAAAATCGGATTTTTTTATTTAAATTGGATTTTTTTGATTTTTATCAAATTTATTTTAATAAAATGCTTTTGGAGTAAAAATCTATCAAAAGATTGTTTTCAAAAAAATCCAATTTATTTAAATTGGATTTTTTTGATTTTTATCAAATTTATTTTAATAAAATGCTTCTGGAGTAAAAATCTATCAAAAGAT
>JANHFM010002711.1:266215-276395 GCA_032468115.1 Grayia smithii | reverse complement strand
CTTTATTCCAGAGGTCTTCAAACTTGGCAGCTTTAAGACTTGTGGACTTCAACTCTAAGAATTCTCCAGCCAGCTATGGTATGCTGGCTGGAGAATTCTTGGAATTGAAGTCCACAAATCTTAAAGCTGCCAAGTTTGGGGACCCCTGCTTTATTCCTTATTTAATCCCCCCTGGAAGAAGAAAGGTATTAATAAATTTCAGGAACAAAGCAGAAGGGATTAATGTTTAACACCATCTCAATGTTCTATAGAGAATAGTTCCAGCCTAGATAAGCCTATAATATGCTTATTTTATAGTACTGATTTAAATCAAGATTCTACTATGACCTTTACAACTCTGTTATCATTGGACAATAACTAGAGGGCCCTCTACTCAGAACTCATAAGTCAATATGTTTTGCTTGGATGCTGATATTTTATCCTAACTCTTGTTTTCCTGCTAGCTAACCAAATATATTGTTCTAAATATATTCTGAAGAGAATATTTTGAGGATGTTTGACCTCAGGTATTTCCTGCTCTCTCTTCTATAACAACCTCTGATGAAAGATGAATTGGCCACATTAATACACTTCCCTAGAGGAGGTGGTAGAGAAGTACTGTAAAATTTATGCTGTCTGGCTGTGTAGTGGCTTTTTCAGGGTATAACAGGTCATTTCATTATACAAATTATGAAGAACTAATAAGAATAAAATAATGGGTGGGGAACAAGAAAATGTATTGTGCTTTAATCATGGTGTTTTCAACCAATTATAGTAACCTGCTTTTATATAATTTTGAGACCTAAGGATAATTTGGAAAGCACAACAATTAGATTTCCACAAGATGCCAAGCCGAAAATAAACAAAATCACATGATATATGAATCTGGCCACAGACTTAATCTTTCAAAATTAAAATCCTCACCAGGGATTTCCCCCCCCCCCCTTTGGGTTCCTTTCTTGGCATTACTTCTTCATTAAAAATATTTACCTTTCCTTTGGGATGCAAGTTTCCAGAGAGCTGACAGATCAGTGAACAATTGATAATAAAGTAAGACAACTAAAGGAGATTGGGGGCAGGGGATAGAAAAAAGTCCAGACAGTAGTTGTTACTGCACGATTAAATCCTGACTCCCTTTTTAAATGTGTAGTGCATGTAAGAAAGATGCAGAGCTTCTGTTGTGGTTATGACTGCCATTTGATTTGAGCCCCAAGTCCACCCCTGAAAGACAAAATTTATTTTATTTATTTATCGTATTCATTTATTGGTCAAGTGTGTATAAGATAACAGATATAAGTATAAACATAATTATGAATACATGAAATGGATATGAATAAATTGAAACATTAGGACAGGAACAGTAGGCATGTTGATGCGCTTATGCACGCTCCTTACAGACCTCTTAGGAATGGGGGGAAGTCAACAGTAGACAGTCTAAGTTTAAAGTTGTGAGGGTTTGGGGAAGAAACCACAGAGTCTGGTAGTGCCTTCCAGGCAGTGATCACTGTGTTGATGAAGTCATATTTTCTGCAATCGAGTTTGCAGCAGTTTACCTTAAGTTTATATCTATTGTATGCTCATGTATTTTTGTGGTTGAAGCTGAAGTAGTCATTGACAGGTAGGACATTGTAGCAGATAATTTTATGTACTACACTTAGCTCAAACTGAAGGTGGCATAGTTCTAAGTTGTCTAAGCCCAAAATTTCAAGCCTTCTCATGAAATATCTCTGGACTCGCTCACTTGTATTAATGTCCGATATGCAGTGCGGGTTCCAGCAGATGAGCTGTATTCGAGAATTAGTCTAGCAAATGTTTTGTATGCTCTAGTTAGCAGTACAATATTACCAGAGAAGAAGCTACGTAAGATTCGGTTAACAACTCTTAATGTTTTTTGGCAATGTTGTTACAGTGGGCTCTGGCACTTAGATAATTAGAGATGAGTACTCCAAGGTCCTTGACAGAGTGAGGGTTGTCTACGAGGTTGTATCCACCCAGTTTGTATTTTGTGTTCTGATTTTTATTTCCAATGTATAAGACAGATTTGAAGTTGCTAATTGTTTGACCATTTTGACATAGAGTCAAGGTCTTTTTGAAGGGTAGCAGCCAGTAGTGGGTTGCTCCCGGTTTGGTCCAGTTCGCGCGAATAGGTAGCAGTGATGCTGTGATGTCACCGAACCAGTCCTGGACCCGCCCACGTACCCATACTTACCGGTTCTTGCATGGAGTGGGCTTGCGCGCATGCGTGCATGTGCAGGAAGCTTTTTTTGAGGTTTTTCTCAAAAAAAGTTTCTGCGCATGTGCAGGAGTGCCTGTTCGGCGCACACAAACCGCGCGTGTATGCCAAAGGCACACGAAGTGCATGCACCTTTAGAACCAGTAGTAAAGGTAAGTAGGACTCACCCCTGGTAGCAGCATTGTTGGTGGTGTTGAATCAGGGGTGAAATCCAGCAGGTTTTGACAGGTTCTGGAGAATCGGTAGTGGAAATTTTGAGTAGTTGGGAGATCCTGCAAATACGACCTCTGGCTGGCTCCAGAATGGGGTGGGCATAGGGATTTTGCAGTATCCTTCCCCTGGAGTGGGGTGGCAATGGAGATTTTGCAGTATTCTTCCTCTGCCATGCCCACCAAGCCACACCACGCCCATGAAGCCACGCCCACAGAACTGGTAATAAAAAAAATTGGATTTCACCACTGTGTTGAATAGTTTTACATCATCAGCGAAGAGAACACAGTTGCTTATAATATGATTGCAAAGGTCATTTATGTAAAGTATAAAGAGTGTATACTAATATATGTATGTATGTATATATGTATGTATGTATGTATGTATGTATGTATGTATGTATGTATGATAAAATCAGCTCTATTATTAGATGATAGAAAGAAAGTCTCGTGGCAAAGCTCTTTTTCATTTATGAAAGACAAAACCTAGTAACTATAGTAAATACACATGTGGTCTTGAAATAATTGATTCAAATATCTCAAGTAAAAACAGATCACAGATTTAGAAAATCGAAGACTACAAGGAGGCATACAAAAATGAATATGGAACTCTCTGATCATGCCTGCATTGCCAAGATACTTACCGTAATTTCTTTGTCTAGACTTAGCTTTCTCGTGGTTAATGCCAGGCAGTGATTCAAGGACACAGCTTAGAAGAAATCCAATAACAGTTATGTAGAATGCAAATCATGTTTGCAACAAAACAATAGTAAAACTTTGCACCTTTTTCCTTGGCCTCTGTGATCTAATGTCTTGAGAGCCTCATGCTTTGGGGAAATAATAGCATTTAAAACCTGTGTTATAACAAATCAATCTGGTTTCAGTTTGTTTGCTCTTTGCTAGATGTAAGAAACCACAGAGTAGACAGATATAATGGAATATGTAAATGGCATTAAGGAAAGAGAGGAGGAGATGCTGCCTATGAATCAGACAAGAAGGTTAGAGTTCACAGTTCCTTAGGGGTTAGAGAAAGAAACATAGGAAAGACATTGCCAATGGATCAAGTGATTAAAAGTAGAGGCAGGAAGTCTGTGTCTTCAGTCTTGCAAGATTCTGTTAATGAAGCTTTACAATAAAATATAATTATTTCATTTTCTGGGTGTAGTTATCTCATAGGACTTACAACAGCACTTAACTTCCCAAGTGGAGAAGACTTTTGGCATATAGTTAGTTGCTTTTTTCTTATTTTATATCCCATCTTTGACTCTATTTCATTTTAACTGCTCTCTCAATATATTGTTTGCAATAACACAGCTCCATGGCTTCATTGAGGGTATTCTAGTGATGCATCTGTTATGATTGCTGCATACTTCACATTCTGTGTAGATAGAGGGGTTTCCACAAAAACCTAAGGCTGGAAGATCTCAGAAACTGGATTGTATTTTTGTCTTCCAGTCCTTTGAAAATCAATCCTCTTTGCATTATGCTCAATCCCATAAATATAATTTAGCGACAGCGTTAAAATGCTTCAGTCACACATTTTCAGTGCGGAAGAGTTGGATGAGAAATAATGCCCCTTAGCTAAGAATAAAATTGTCTGTCTGGATGTATAAGATATCTGCATATCAGACCAAATTAAGAGAGGTTGCACTTTTTGCTTGAAAATTCGTCTTCCTCTGTCAGCTTTTCAGAAAAGAAAAGGAAAGGACATGACTCTGAAAATGTCAGTGGATGGTGACTCTTGGCATTGTAGTTGATGTTACAGTAACTTTTGTAACTTTTTGTCATTTTTACATGGAGCGAGTTTGCTTTAGGAGTTGCTTGAAGACATTTTTCAGTTGTTTTCCATTATTAATCTTTTGGCAAACTGTTGCGTCACAATAGTCTTGGGTTACTCTCCCTGCCTCCTTCTCCTGTTGGTTTTCTTTTTCTCATATGCATAAAATGCTTTTTTTTTTTCATAAACAGAAGCAGGTATTTGATTGGAGACAGTTTTTTGCACTCTTTGGGAAAGAGAAGAACAGCAACAGGAACATCTGCAGGGGGTGAGGTTTAAAAAAGAAAAGGCTGGATGGGGGTTGCAACTGAAGCAATTGAAGCTCTCATCATTTTTTAATTTGCCTTGCATGTTTTGGTGCCCTCCCTGGAGGTCCCCAAGCAGTGGGAAGTGGCAAAAGTGGTCCTTTCAGTGGGACACAGATAACCTTACTTGAGTTATTTTTGCATTTCAATGACCCAATTACACTTGTTCTATAACAGCCTACAGCTTTCTAAGCTGTTTTACTTTCCAAGCCTTTATAACTGATGAACTTTATAACTGTGAAAGTGTGTGATGGAATGGGGCAGAGATCTATTTAACAGTGAAGTAGAAAGTGTAGTGGGGTATGTAGGTTGTGGTTAAAAAAACATCACACATAAAAGTAGGTGAAATTTTGATCACATCTTTATGACTTGACATTTTTGGTGCATACCCTGTGGGCACCCCTTAGAAACTGGAACTGAAATGTGACACTGGATCTGAACCAAGAAAAGCATTAAATAGACTCAATAATTAGGCAAAGTTTGATGAATATATTAAATAAAGAATAGGCTCATAATATTGTTTATTGGTAGTAGGATGATATCATATTATAGGTTATATTGAAGTTGATATTGCCAGGACACAATAATAATATCCACTTATTTTTAGTTCTGTCTGGATGATTTATTTAATAATTGATTTATTATCATTTATTAAAGCCTTGTAAAGCACTGGATGTTTGTATGTTCATAGCTATCTAGACTGAATACTGCTGTGTCCTCTCTGATTCAGCAGGACTGGAATTTTTAAATGTTTGCTAATCAGCCCTTCTTGTTCATTTGCAGATTTTTTTCCCATTTCATCTGGAAATCTGCATTTCTGGAACAGTTTTCTCCAAAGCTTTATCCCCAAGGGCAAGACAGTGAATTTGTTAGGGACTGTTTAGAAGCTTATTAATGAGGTGAAGCTATTGAGTGGCGGAAATGCAATGGAAAAGACATACGTGGTTATGGAGAAACCTGAAATGCAATGTTTGTTAAAATAATATTGTTTTCTAAAAGAAAAAAGAGTTACAGGAAGATTGTTCCAGTAAAATGGAAAATCTTCTAACATCTGAAAGAGGTTTCAGAGTTTGTCAGATGAGTCAGATTAGGTCTTCTGCCCCTCCCACATGAATCTATTGCAAATTCCAATTGCCAATTGCCCATCTATATGCATTTCCAATTGCATCTGCCACCATGTAGTGTGGTGGGATGTTCTACTCGGGCCAACTTATCTGAGACATTATGTGGCATTTCTTTCTGAAACTGGTTAGTGGCAGTGAATCATTCCATGCCAGGCTCTGGGTAAGTAATCAAAACTTGGAGACATCCTCTGTCATTGATGTCCCCTTCCCTGACATAGCTAACATATTCATTTATTTGCCATTTTGGCTTTGGTATTCAACCCATTGGAATTTTCCCACAAAGTATAGTATGCTCAGCTTTATAATGTGGAACTTTAAGGCAAAAGATATAGGATTGTCAATTTGGTAGTAGGAGGTGTCAGGCTTTGTAGTTTGATCCCAAGTTTAGGTATAAATTGCATTGTGCTAAGAATCTCAGAGGTGCTTTTTCAAGCGGCAACTGGATTTTCTGGTTTTTCTTTGAAGGCGTTTCGCTTTTCATCCAAGAAGCTTCTTCAGCTCTGGATATTATTGTGCTAAGAAGGTAGTAAACAGACCATGTTGCCTACTAAATTTCTCAGTTGACATGAGGGACATTCTGGGTGATACAATGTCAAATCTTTATGCTCTGCTAATTGTGTTGGCGTGTTTGCTACCGCAATTTCTATCTGTATCATCCAGTCATGCATATTTCTTTTGATGTCTCCATTTAAACTTCTCAGTTAGTGTTTGTGGAAAACAAGGTTGGAGGCAAGTTTTCATAGTCTGACTACAGAACCCAAGTAGGCACTGAAGCATTTAGCAAAATAGGTACAAGTTCAGTGTGTCTGTGTTTGAGGTTCACATAGGAACCACAGTCTAGCATACCCATAGGTATATACTTGTGTTCAGGGTGACTGGCAAAGAGAATGATGGACATAAAGGTCAAGAAGGATACATTTGTATATGGAACAACAGGCACAAAGACCACAGGTATAAGCCCAGCCAATTTTACCTAATGATTAAATCCATGATTAAAGAAATCATGTTAGGTGAATCTATATTTATATTAACTCACAGGATTACTAGATTTTCATTTCCTCCCTCTTCTAGAATGCTCAGTTATGCAGTTTATCCTATGGATTAGAAATAATTTGTCTATGATGCCTCAAGTCATCCAGGAAGATGCTTTGTGGAAGGTGATACAAACCTTTCTTCCGGTCTAAATCTGGTACTTTAACCATGACATTATTAACATTAGTGTTAGTGTAATAAAAATCATGTTCATTTTTGTAGAACTTATTTGTTCCTCACTCTGTTTAATGGGCTTCCTGTCCCATGTGCCCTGCTTTACAGGGGAGTATCTTGTTCCTGATGGACTCTTTTGTCCAAGGCTGTCTGAAAGCTGCAATTCTGATATTTCATTTAATACAAAAGGCCTTGTTTATGAAGAGATATTTGCAATTTGGAGCAACCCCTTAGACGTCAGTGAGACCAAGTCAAATGTGGATTGGCTATGTGATGAAGGATAAGTCAAGAAGTCTGAAGAAAGAACTTCTAGATATGATCTGGCCTGTATATTTTGATTTCCCCCCCCCCTTCCATTTGATTAGGAAATGCTAATCTTGTAAAAAGACCTTCTTAAAAACATGGCTGATAACATGTCACTGTCTAGTCGGGTATCAATAAATGAACTGCTAAGTTTGTTTCTGAATAAGCTGTGACAGAAGAACCCCTTGAGGGGGGCAGATATTATAATGTTTATTTTAGAGATAGCATGAGTGACTGTGCCTGAAATTGCTCTGGCAGTGAGTGTCACTGCAGGCCCTTTGGAAGCAATCTTGTGTGATGAAAAGAAGTCTGCTTGATTTGGAAGAAAGTTCATAAGAAATTGCCCTGTAATCTGCAGAAATGCCCTACAGACTATGTTCACTGCCAATATCAGGTACTGCCAAAATTTTTTGAAAGCATCTAGAAAAATGAATATAGTGGAATGATAAGCTTTACCTGTTTCAGCCACAATAAAGACTTCCCTCAGAGTCCCAAATAAAAATACAGAGCTGCTTGCTGAGCTTTCTCTAGGGAGTGCTTGCATTATTATTGCCCTGTCATAACCGAAGTTGTCAAGTCACTCTTTTAGTGAGCTCTGTAAGCAATTTTGTATTTTTACCTCTTTCCCAAAGGAAGGATCTCATTAAGGCCGAAATGCTTAGGCCTTTATTTCATTTGTTATGCATCTTGTGACATTATCTCTTTTCCCTGCTTATTTCGGAGGGATGTGATCTGATTTCTTGTGTTAATGACATACAGAACATTTCTGAAGGTCAGCATAATATATAATGGGCCTCTTTATGATGGCTAAATTTCCTTAGAGAAAGGAAGGCAAGGGAACTGGATACGTTTAGTTTGGAATAAATACATTGGAGGGCAGAGGTAATAATGGAACCTAGGAAAAGATTGAAATCAGTTGTCTCATGTCCTGGGTGCAAGACATGAGTGCATACCCTTGTGTGCATGTTAATATCCCATTTTGTTAACTAGTTTGCTGAATAACCCACTCTTGGCTCTTTTGTACATTAGACTAAATCATAAATGCTATTTTTTTAACAAATCAAAGTAGTTTGTTTATAAATCATATTAACAAGTAAATATGCTAACTACATTAGAAAAAATATTACGGTACTCCCTGCCTAAGAAGAAACATCAGCTTGGGTCATTTTAGCAAAAGAATATGCTTCCAGTTACATAGTTAAATAGAAATAAGCATTTGGATTTTCTGACCCCTTAATTATTCTGGCATTCTACAATAGCTTTATCACACTGTTATTTTCATCTGTTCAAATGTAATATATTTCCAGATTGATGACCATGAATCTTAACTGTGACTCTTGGTTAATTGTGGATGGAAACATGTGGTGAAGTCCTGATCTATTCTACATTCTGTGCTGCTGACCCATTCAGGATAATTCATTTGCTGATAAGGCTATTCTCTCACCTCCAAACAAGGAAGTATCCTAGAGGCTCATCTCCCCATATTGAGCACTTGGGGGTTTTTTTGCTTCTTCTGCCAAGTTGTCACTTTGGAAGGTGTCAGAGAGCACAGCAGGACCTTGAACTCAGAAGTGGGTTTCAGCAGGTTCTGACCAGTTCTGGAGAACCAGTAGTGGAAATTTTGAATAGTTTGGAGAACCGGAAGTAAAAATTCTGACTGGCCCCACCACCATCTATTTTCTGCCTCCCAAGTCCCAGCTGATTGAGAGGAAATGGGGATTTTGCAGTATCCTTCCCCTGCCATGCCCACCAAGCCATGCCACGCCCACCAAGCCATGCCACGCCCACAAAGCTACACCCACAGAACCAGTAGTAAAAAATTTTGAAACCTACCACTTCTTGAACTTCATTTTCCCTCTGCTGCTATTTTAACCCATATAATTAAGCCATAGTTAGTTAATGAACATATTCAAATAAATCAGAGTCTGTGATGTGACCAAACAAAATAATTCTTTAGTTTATTCCTGGCTTGTTTTCCTGAGTCCTGTCAAGAAAAATTGGGATAGCTAGAGGTTCAGCAACAGTTAAACCCGGAAACTGCAAATAGAGCATGCATACTGTTTACACAAAAATCACAATTGCAGCCAAGAAACAAAAGCTATAAAATTGATTAGATTCATTCAAGCAAATCATATTACTATATGACTTAATTAGCTTTACTCTACACCAATACTTGCTTTACTGTACACTTTTATTTCATATTTGGCTCATCTTAGCTAAACCAATTTTCCATGTATTTTTTTGTTAGAGGAAATAGATTGTGCTTAGCGCAAAATAGTATTTGGTAATAAACAAGGAAGCAAATATTGCTGCAGAGCAGTGTTTTTCAAACTTGGCAACTTTAAGAAGTATGGGCAAGTCCCAGAATTCCCCAGTCTGCATGATGGCTAGGGAATTCTGAAATTTGAAGTCCACACATCTTAAAGTTGCCACATTTGAAAAACTCTGCTTTAAAGAATGTGCAAAATATCTAAAATAGTGGTTAAGATACAGACCCTTTTCAGAGCTTAAGATGAATATTTGCGGTTAGGAATTCTAAAAAGAAGGATATTATATTTTAAAATGCAGAAAGATATGGAGTATTTTTTCAATTTTTTTTTGCTTCAGATACTTAATAGTTCTGATCCATGTGGAATAGGATCGATCCACATTTACGTGCCAACTCTTTCTGAAACAGAAGCTCATCATCATTATCCAAGAGCAAAAGGATCTTTTTAATATCCGCCACCTTAAAAAAAAAAATCATACAAACATATAGAATAATCTGAACATACAGTTCATACAGTTAATATTAACACTGATACAGTGAAAAAAATGAATATTGCATGGCATTGAAAGCAATATACTGTAATACAGAGTGCAAGCAGCAGCTGATTTCCTACTTAATCGATTGATAATTACATATTCAAACTGCTGTCAAAAGATGGGGCCATTATTCAGTTGATAGATCCAAGTTGCAGCTAATGGTGGAAAAACCTGTGATTATACCAACATATTGATTTACTTGCATGTTTATTCTCTACTGGGGGGGGGGGACCAAAATG
>JANHFM010002711.1:242190-253049 GCA_032468115.1 Grayia smithii | reverse complement strand
AGGCCACTTGGAGATTTGTCTTCAGGTCACCTGAGTGGGGCAAACAGATGTGTAGCCAGTGGTGGGTTGCTCCCGGTTCGGTCCGGTTCTATAGAATAGGTAGCGGTGACACTGTGAAGTCACCGAACCGGTTCTAATAGTCCCGGACTGAAGCCTCCCCGCATACCCGTACTTACCTGTAGATAGAGATAGATGATGTCACATCGCCCTATCCCTGTGTTGACAGAGGGCTGTTCAATGATGGCCTCTTGGAGCCCTCTTTCAAACCAGCATCCTGTTTGTCCAAAGTGTGGACCTCACTGGCTTCAAGAGTGTCCTTTCTCTTTTCAAATGCAGACGGGCCACCGAATCTAGTCCTGATGGGTTTGTTCTCCTATGTTGTGCCATGAGTTTGTGAAGCAGATGTTTTGTTTCCACAATGTACAGGTCTGCCTATGTCTGACCGCATTGTACTGCACATACCACGTAGTGGTGGGCTGCTCCCGGTTTGGCCCGGTTCGCGCGATCTGGTAGCGGTGACGGTGTGACATCACCAAACCGGTTCTCCGCGGCCAGGAGCTGGGCCCACCCACGCGCCCATACATACGATTTTCTGCTCTGCGCATGTGCAGAGTGCTTGTTTCTAGTTTTTTTCCTAGTAGACTAGTAAATGCACACACGCGGAGCGCGTGCATGAAGAGAACCGGTAGTAAAGGTAAGTAGAACCCAACCCTGATACCACATTGCTCAGTGCAATGTGCAATACATATGCTCCCTTTGATGCTCAGGCCTGTCCTATTTTGAACCATGGGTGTGGCATGGCGTGCGAAATTCGGAATCGAGGCATTGAGCAAGGTTTCCATTTTTCGTGAACGCCAGAGATGGGCGTGCATATGTGCCAAATGCAGATCTGGGAATTATTCGAGCCAAAGATACATCACACGTCGGATGATAAAACATCTTGAAACTGTTACAGGCGAAATGCTGGTTTTAAATAAGCATAGCCACCAGTCAGTTTCAGAGATGTTGGGCAAAGAGGCAAACAGAAAAGCTGGGAATTGAACTTGTAAGTCCTCGACATACGACTACAATGGAATCCGAAATTTATTTTGCTAAGGAGGCAGTCGTTAAGTGGAATTTCGCCCCATTCGACGACTTTCCTTGCCGTAGTTAATGTTTGTCGTTGTTAAGCGAGTAATACAGTTGTGAAGAGAATCTGGCTTCCCCGTTGATTTTCCTTGTCAGAATGTCGCAAAACAACAGTTCATTTAGCGACCATTTGAAATTACAACGGTGCTGAAAAAAAGGGACTTATGGCTGTTTTTCACACTTACGACCATTGCAATGGAGTCAATGGGGAAGCCAGATTCAGTTAACAACCCTGTTGCTAACTTAACAACGGCAGTGATTCACGGCAACAAAGGTCATAAAATGGAGCAAAGCCCACTTAACAAATGCCTCACTTAGCCACAAGGAATATCGGGCTCAGTTGTGGTTCTGGACTACCTATGTGCAGGATTTCCCAAATTTAACAATTTGTAGATGAGTAGACTTCAACTCCAGGAATTCTTCTGCAAGAGGATGAGTCTGGGGAATTTATTTATTTTATTTTATAATTTTATTTTATTTCAATTTCTATGCCGTCCTTCTCCCGAAGGACTCGGGGCAGCTCCCAATAAAAAACATAGATAGTATAAAAACATGTAAAAACATATAAACCAAACAAAATACATTGCGACATAACAGTTAACATTAAAACATTAAAAAAAATTAAGAGGGGGCAATAATAAGAATTAAAATTCAATTTAAATATAATTTTAAAAATTTTAAATTGGTCAGCCGTAGCCTGTTTGGTGAAAAAGCCACATTTTCAGGTTGTGGCGGAAGGAGCGAAGGTCTGGGGCAGTCCGAAGTTCCACAGGTAGATCATTCCACAGGGTCGGAATTTCCCATTATGGACTTTCCCATTTTTGTGTTTTTCTTCCATAAATCTATTATAAAATTTGCCTAGAAGGGAAGTTTTGGAAGCAACATGGCCCAAGGTCTTCTTGATCATGGGACCAATATTGTGCGGTAATGCCTGGTTTGAAATTCATGTATGCATGAATATTGTTTAATTTAATGCTATTTGATGAAAACTTGTAATTAGTTAACGCTGTTCATGTCATTTTGTAATCTCCCATGGGCTGACTTGCTGGAAAGGTGAGGATATAAATTAGACTGAGTGACAAATCTGACAGTTTGAGAAAGCGAAAGGAACAGAAAAGATTTCACCATGGATTCTTCACCCTCAGGACAATTGCAAATCTTTCTCATATTATTGTTGTTTGGCTCAGGTGACAAACTTGGTGGTACGAATGCTAGCATATGTGAGGCTATAACACCTTCCATCATGCCACAGTGGGCAAAGATATGCCTGCCCATCAGTGGTGGGATTCAATTTTTTTTACTACTGGTTCTGTGGGCATGGATTGGTGGATGTGGCAGGGAAAGGATACTGTAAAATCTCCATTACCACCCCACTCCAGGGGAAGGATACTGTAAAATCTCCATTACCACCCTACTCCAGGGGAAGGATACTGAAAAATCCCCATTTCCTCCTGATCAGCTGGGACTCGGGAGGCAGACAATAGATGTGGGCAGGGACAGTCAGAGGTCATATTTACCGGTTCTCCGAACTATTCAAAATTTCCGCTACCGGTTTTCCAGAACTGGTCAGAACCTGCTGAATACCACCTCTGCTGCCCATGCAGCACAATGCCAATGACCTCATCATTTAAGAACATTAACAAAACTAGAGTTGGAACCCAAAACATTTTTGGGGAATTCATCACCCAAAGTTGGCGCAATTTCTGAGTTTCTGAAGGGGCAAGAGAAATTCTTCAACCCTAAAGAAGGACAGTAGCATCTTTCCTGCAAGAAGGCCATAGCAGGAGTTCCTGCATGAGATTTTCCTTGGGAATTCACTTGAAGTGTGCAGATTGATGGAGACATGATGACACAATGAATGACCAAAAAAAAATTACTACCACATCTTGCCACTTTAGAACTTAAGAATACAGGAAGACTACCATACCCTATGAAGAACTCTGTGCCCAGCACTAAATGAATTGGCAAGTATTTAATTTTTGTTTTTATTGAGGAGCCAATAACTGCAGTGATTGCTTCTCCTAATGCTTCTGGCTCCTTGTTGCTTTCCATTCCCTAAGGAGTATGCCATTATTAGTCTAGGACAGTGTTTCTCAACCAGAGCAACTTTAAGATGTGTGGACTTAAATCCCATAATTCCCCAGCCAGCATAGTTTGCTGAGGAATTCTGGGAGTTGAAGTCCACACATTTTAAAATGGGAAAGGTTGAGAAATACTGGTCTAGGACAAACTCGTGGCTATGTGTTCCAAACATCATTGTTGTAACACTTTATTTGGCCACTGTGAATCAAATACATTTTCTCAAATCTACTGAGAAAATATTATTAAGTATAAAGAAACTAATGACAAATAGGCTTTTTATAGCCATTAGATGAGATGGAAGCTGTAGGACTAAATATTTTGCAGAACACTGAGGACTGTAAAGAAAGCAAGGACTAACTTACTGGAAGTATTTTGTACCAGTTGAGAATATCAAAAATCTTATTTCATCCCCTTCAAATGGCAGGGTTGATGACATCTGTAAGCCTATTGCTTACACCTGTTCATAGGTCTAAGCACCTGTTTGAAAAAAGACATTCTTTAGAGTGCCGTTGTTGAAACACGTTCAGTATTCAACCCTCTTTGGATAAGATTGTTATCTTTTCATGGTGTTGCTACATTTGTATTTCAAAAGCAATTAAATAATGTTGACTTGACAAGCAGGGGGAGTAAAGAGGGGATGGAGCAATGTGTAGGAGGTTCTTTTTAGATGGGAACGTACTTGGTTTCGCCCAAACTTTAAAAAGTTTCTATTGACTTCTATCATGTTCCATGTAAATGTAGAACATACAGATGTGAATGCAGTGCTCTCAACTGGCATGCAATCGTGCAAATTGTGGATTATAGCCAAAGTTATTAAAGAATAAATAAACATTTTATTTCAGAAATACAACTAGCCCACGGTAAAATGATTTCAGAGCAGGTTCTTATTTTATTAGTTCCAGAGATCACTCATACTTCTGTGATCAAGCTGGTCAGCAAAGGTCAACTTATGTATCCCATGTTATCTGTATGGGACCTTGTTATGAGATGATTGCAATGTCTGAATATATGTGCATATGTGTGTTGTACAATATAAAGCTTTCACATATAGATTTTGGTTATATTTCAATTTTTGTCATTACCATACAGTATTCATTTTATCCCCCACGCCAGTGTCCTATGTGAAGAGATGAAGCAGAAATCTTCACATGGGCAGTTGGGAAGACTGGAGCCTGAAGGAATGAGAAAAGGAAACAATTAAACTTTAAAAGAGAAACATAATGCAACCTTTCTCATAGTATCAGATGCTGGGAATATCTAGTAAAACTAATTGACAGAACAATCCTTGGAAATTCTCCGCCATAACGTGAGATGATGGCCATTACCTTAAATGACTTAAAAAGAACTAAGCAAATTATGACAATGGACTATTAGTCTCAGATTAACAGAGTCGGAAGGGACCTTATAGGTCATCTAGTCCAACCCCCCACTCAACAGGAGACCCTACACCATTTCTGACAAATGGCAGTCCAATCTTTTCTTGAAAGTTCCAAAGGCAACTTCTGTTCCATAGGTTGATTGTTCTCACTGTCAGAAAATTTCTCCTTATTGCCAGGTTAAATCTCTCCTTGGTCAGTTTCCATCCATTATTCCTTGTCTGGCCTTCGGGTGCTTTGGAAAATAGCTTGACCCCCTCCTCTCTGTGGCAGCCCCTCAAATATTGGGACCCTGCTATCATGTCTCCCCTGTCCTTCTCTTCACTAGACTAGCCATGCCCAGATCCTGTAACAGTTCTTTATATGTTTTAGTCTCTTTTAAATCTTTTAAACTTTTCTGTTATATACAATACATAATTGAGAAAGCTGTACACTAAAACAAGGAAACTAAATTTTACTGAGCATTAAAATCATGAAGGGCAAAATAGCAATGTTTTTTCTACAAGCTTTGCATTGTGGAACTTAAAATAACTAGGCTCCATCTGTTTGGGATTTTAAATGTCTATGTTCATTCCTTATTGATATTTTTTTCTATTAAGGTGTGAAAGTAATGTTTGTGATATTTACAAGTATGTCTAAAATTGTTTTTATGGTTTCATCATTAAAAAGTTTTGAATAGACCAGCAGAAAGGTAACATTTAAAGCATCAGACAAATAATTATCAGCAGTTCAGCTGTCTACACGGCCTGACAATTATGTACTAACATAGGTAGATGAAATAACTATTCCAAAAATGGGTTATAGACATGGTAATTTTGTAAGTTTCTTTGTACTGTTGAGATGATGAATTTATAAGTTGGAGGTAAAATTTATATTTGCAATCCTTCTTCTATCTATCAAACAGAATTTGATCAACTTGAAGTAAATATCTGGAAAGTAAAAAAGAATTAGTCTGAAGTTATTTTCTGTGGTAAGATACTGTGTTTCCCCAAAAATAAGACCCTGTCTTATATTTTTTTGAACCCTGAAATAAGTGCTTGGCCTTATTGCCATGCACTCAAAACCCCAATTGGGCTTATTATCAGGGGATGACTTATTTTGGGGGAAACAGGGTATCTTAGTACTTGGGAAAACCCAAATCTTTTTCATTGATAGATTTAAAAACTACATAAAACCAAAGCATGATTTGCTTGATTTTGGCATAGTTCATTTCTCTGAACAGACCCATTGTGGGTATGTAAACAGGATTTATAGTTTAATAGTAATTTGAAATCAATTCAGATCTTTTAGTTGAGAATGTATAACCAGCTCAAATGTCATATTGTGGACATATTATGTAATGACCTAGTCGTCTTGAGAGAGTGTTTGGAAAGATGGAAGATGGAAGGAAAGATAAGTAGAGAAGAACCAGTAGCAATGTCAATGATCTCAATTACAGTGGTAATGAGAATACAATGGAAATATCTTAAGACTGGGAGCAGATTTGCCTGGATCTATCTATGCAGTTGATAAAAACAGACTTGATAGTACATAATCAATAAAAAAAATCTTTAATTTGAAATGTTCAAAACCTTTAAAAATATTTCTGTTTATCATAGATCATTATTGCAAGTCACTTTATTTCTAAAATATAATTTTTCTATATGAGTAATTCCATATTCCTTTTAACTCGACCAATATTCATAATGTCTTCTAATATACATATCCTCATTTTGAATAAGATTTTTCTATTGCATTCTGGAAGTACGCAAAAGAGTAAATGTAGGAAGGAGTATAGGAGTACAGGAAGTCTAAAAAGTAATGAAGATAGGAATAAAATGACCTATTCCTTGCATAGGATTTGATTAAACATATTAAGAAAAATCCTTATTTATTTTAGATTGTAAATATCACAGGCCACAAATCTGTTTTGTTCAGTTATGATGCTGTCTCATTCATCATCATCTTATATATGCAGTACCCAGTGCAAAGCTTAATCATGACTGCAGAAAATCACTAGTTTAAAGAAGCCTTCTTCTTTTTTGCAAGGAATTACAGAACACCCTTCTTGGAAATGATGTTTATATGTGCTGGGACTACAAAGTTCATAATTTCAAGCCAACATACTCTTTGGTAAGGTGTTGGGTAAGTTTTATGCCCACTAAATCTAGAAAGCATTAACTTGAGCAAGATTACAATGGGATATAAGAAATAAAGTTAATGGAACAATGTCAGTGTCAGTGATGCATCTAGTACCAGATTTCACTGAACCTCAAGATTTAATCATATAGAAAATCAGAAAATATTATGCTGAGGCAATATAACCCAATGGATGTAGAAAGCAGTTGTAACCTGGCTTCTCTATTAAATGATATTGAAAAAGGTTTCCTCAAATGTCAGATTTGAAAGTAAGCTTGAGAGAAATAAAAGAAAGCTGGATGTAAATTTAGGAAGAAAGGAAGGAAGGAAGGAAGAAAGGAAGGAAGAAAGAAAGAAAGAAAGAAAGAAAGAAAGAAAGAAAGAAAGAAAGAAAGAAAGAAAGGGCTATTTGAATATTCAGCATAGATATTTGAGTTGAAGGACATTTGCTCAAAAGTTGAAATTGAATCTACTGCCTGAATATGAAATTTCCAATCTGATTCAAATTGTTGGGTGAATCTGTCTCAGTTAAAATTGAATGGGTTTGATTTAGGCAATTTAACTGAGATGGATGCACTTCCTTAAACCAGATCAATTTTGCTTTCTAAATAAATGCAACAATTGATATCTAATCAAATGGAAATCCTTGAATCAGTTCATATACTACTAAAAGTACATTCTCTTATTTTATGGTATTACTACTATTTTGTTTACTGCTTCCTAGGCCTCTGTATCTCTTTTTAGTGCATATTAACCTATTTCCTAATTTGCTGTCTATTTTAATTTCTCTATTTATGATATTTATATGCTATCTTTCATTCAGGAGCTCAAGGTAATCTACAAAAACATCCTACCCGATGTTTTTCCCCACAACCACAAGCCTCAGAGATAGGGAGAGAATGACTAGCCCCAAATCAGCCAGTAAGCTGTGATTCATGGTTAATTAGAACTTCAGTCTACCTTTCCTTTTCCAACACTTCATATTTATCGTACTTGTAGAACTTACGCTGTAATTGCTGTAAGTAGTTTCATATCTGAATAGTTTAACTGAAGCAATTTCTTTTAGAGCATTGTTTCTCAACCTTGGCAATGTTAAGAGAGGTGGACTTCAACTCCCAGAATTCCCCCGCCAGCTTAGCAGGCTGGGGTATTCTGGGAGTTGAAATCCACCTCTCTTAAAATTGCCAAGGTTGAGAAACACTGTTTTAGAGCCTTACCTAAACCACTTTTCATTTTTCCAGCCCCTATGTCACTCAACAATGAGCCACAAAAAAAAAGAAAAAAAATCAAAGCAAACTACCCAAATCCAGAAATAACAGTGGACGATCATCACACCCATTTCAACTCTCAGCAACTCAAAATTAGATCCACAAAGTTTGATTGGCTTACAGCTGCAATAAGAACCTATCAATGATATGGATGAATGGTGTTTTGCTACTGCTGTAGTCCTTATTTTCCAAAACACTGAAAGGCAATTGGATATTGAGGGTGCAAATGATTTTTTTTAATATAGACCTACTTAAAAGAATAGACTTCGTTTAAACATGAAAAGAATAGAATAGCCCTATACTGTATATAAAATGCCTTTATACTTTTAAAAACAAAGGACTCCTAAGAAGAATAGAATTTTCATTGACCTTTTGTATTCCAGACTGATCAGGCATGTAGATCCTTCATCATGGTATCCATCCCTACATTAAAATAACTTTAATGTGGAAATTGAGTAGAATCATTTCTGAATTTGTTTTCCTTGTATAGCTTTTTTTCTGAGTGATGCATAGCTTTATTGTGATCACTCAGTTTCTAAGAGACCCACTCTAAAAAGGAAGAAGAAGCCATCTTAACTCTACTATGAAAAATATATATAGTTTAAGCTACCCTATGCAGTGCAGATGTAGCCTAAGATCAAAAATGCATTCTTTATGTTGGATTATCCCCAATACTCTTTTCACAGCATATATCTAATGTTAATAGAAGAGATGGCTTTATGCCATGTTGTAGAAAGCCTTAAGTCACACTTGGCTTATGTTTTTATAAATATAGAACAAAACCCAGCAAGCTTGTGGCTTCACCTAATTCACAGATTTTAATTACAGGAACTCATGCATTACTGTATATTTGTACAGGGCAGATGATTTTAAGTAAAAAAATCATTTGGTGAGGCAGCTTTCAGATTTTTGTTCAGTTATTTTCATCAGACAATTAAACAATTGTTATTTGTTAATAACAATTAAAATATAGGTTGCAAGTATTCTGACTTTCCCTCATGAATCTATTTCTCTGGCAAAAATATAAGAAGTAATGGAAAAACTCAAGAGAAATAAATGAAAGATCTTATTGAATGCTTCACTTCCCTAGATTCTACAAATGATATTTAGATAGTATAGAGAAAAAAAATCTGAGAATTAGAAGATCAAAACCTAAATAATCATGATAAAGATCTGTTAGAAGGAATTAATCATCTGTGGTTACTCACACATGCCTCTTAGATGCAAGTTAAGTATGACAGTTCCATACATACTGAATATATAGAATATTGTGGATCATTGTATTAGTTAATTGAAGGTTAAATTGTATTTGAGAAATGAATTGTGAGGAGAAATCCAACATTTTTCATGGGCAAGTCCATTTTTATAGTGTTTGTAATCTTTTCTACTTTATTTTTTCCTTATTTTGCAATAAATTATATTTTTTAGGACCCTGACATCTCAGGGCAGTACTTGTAGTCATCAACCAGCATCAGCTAAACAACTTGTTTGAATTCCTGAATTATTTTTGCTAGTATATTAATTAATTAAATCTCACCACAGATCATAATTCTGCCCTGCTGTGAAAAAAAAAGGTGGAATGTAAGTGTATCTCTCTCTTTCTCTCTAACTTTTTTGCTGACAGAGATGCTGCTTTTGAGAAATGAATATTACACAACAATGAGTCATGTATATAAAAAAATGATGAAATTGTTATATTATGGAGTTATTGCTTTTTTAAAAAAATTGGGCAACATATAAAATAGGAACTCAACCAATCTCATTGTACATATGTTGTGCACTGACAAAGATTTGATTTGAATTGAATTGAGGAGTTGTTTAAAAAATAGGAGCTGTATAATTGAAATGATCTTTAGAATCTCTTAATAGAAGAGAAATAGAAAAAAAACCTGTAGTTTTTTTTCATACAGTAGATGATAACAAAGGAAAATAGAGGCTTTACAATATGCTGATTTTATTACCTGATCAGTGAGTTCTCATTTAAAGAATATTGGGTTAGCAATGGGATGAAGAGGTTTCTAGTTGCTACAAAGAGAGAGTTCGTGAGCAAGATTATTTTATCTTCAGTCATATATTGAACGAATGTAAAGTGAGCTATATCACAAGCTTACTTATTTATAATTTCCTGCCTAAAGTAGACTTCTGCACAGAAAAACAAGTAGTAAGATAAGGACTTCTAAAAGTACATTTGTACATTATTTATTGTCCTTGGATGTGACCATCAAGCAAATACAGCAGATCTTTGGTCATGATTCAAATAATTCATATTTTGTAAACTGCTAGAAACCTACAAACTAAGGTTACAATTCTGTTGTTACTTAGAGTACATTCCAATGCCATAGATTTGATCTAGGGGTGGGCTCCTGGGGGTTCAGCAGTGTTCAGGTGATCCTCTAGCCAAGGATCAACAAATCCCCAAATGCCACACCTGGCTGGCCACACCCACCCCTCCCACCCAGTCTCGCCTCTCCCAGGAGTCTCCACACGGCCTATTCATCATTCCAGGTAAGTTCAGGAGCCGTGTGGAGGATCTGGGAGGGCAAAAAATAGGTGTACCAAAGGTTCCGGAAGTCTGGAAACAGGCTTGTTTCCAGCCTCCGGAGGGCCTCCAGACCCCAGGGGAAGCAGTTTTTGCCTCTGGAAAGTCTCCGGACCCTGAGAGTGAAAAACACACACACACCCGCCATGGTTCAGGCAGATGACTAGGCCACACCCACCATGGCCACACCCACCCAGCAATGGGGCAGTGAACCCATTGCTAAAGGATCTGAAGCTCACCCGTAATTTGATCAGTTCCTTCTTTTTGAGGAAAAAGAGTGACAGCCTTAAGCCTAAGAGATGTGATGCATCTCTTAGCTCCAACATAACTATTCTGAAAACTTGATTT
>JANHFM010002711.1:213828-226534 GCA_032468115.1 Grayia smithii | reverse complement strand
TCCTCTGGGAGATGGGCGGCATATAAATATGATAAATAATAATAATAATAATAATAATAATAATAATAATAATAAAAAATATAAATCTGTTTTAGCCTCAGATGTAGAACATTGTAATACATTCAGCTTTTCATTTAGCTTTGAAAATGAGTTAGCTAAAGTATTTAATATTTTATTTTCTGCGACCAATACTTTGAATACTGTAGAAGTTTAAAGGAATAAAAAGGATTGTCTGAGGGACATGTAATATAAAATCCTCAATAAATTAAGTATCTCATTATAACGTAATAGAATACAATGCCTAAAGGATTTTTATGTTGTGTCCATGATACAAAATAATAAGCCAAACAATGCATGTTCAGTGTGTCTTTCCTTTAATATATTACAATAATAATAAATAGACTGAATGCTTTTACTTATGTGATTTGGCTTAACA
This sequence comes from Grayia smithii, assembly GCA_032468115.1. Classification (NCBI taxonomy): domain Eukaryota; kingdom Metazoa; phylum Chordata; class Lepidosauria; order Squamata; family Grayiidae; genus Grayia; species Grayia smithii. The sequence continues at coordinate 226,098 of JANHFM010002711.1, read as the reverse complement.
GACCTAGTTTCCTTCCCTGTCAATAACAAAATACAAATTTGATAATATAATTTTTTTAAAATTAAAAGGTAATACTTTTTGCAATTTTAGTAACAAATGTTTTATTTCTTTAGATATAGAAAAGTCGTGTTAGTTTTTAATTGCCTATAATTTTTTGTAATACATCAGACTCTGGGTTAGAAACATCTGGTATGGATTATGCATTTTCAAGCATTTTTGCAAAACTTACAGAAAAGGACAATGAAAACCTGTAAGACTGATTATAAGGGTAACTGATATACTGTATTTAGAGGAAACCCATATGAGCTGCCAGCTACAAGCATGTTTTCTACCCAATTTAAGTGTAGCCAATATTGTGGCCCATCATTAATAGGATCTCTTCCAAACTTTGAGATTACAACAAGAAGCCAATCATCAGCATCTTGATGTGCTTCAGATATTGTGTCACCTTCTATTAGCAACTTAGCAGAAAACTCCATCAGAAAGAACATCTTATTTTGTTTTCTTTTTTTTTAACTCTTGTTTTTATTCTACTATTACTTTGCTTTATTCTGGCATAATTTAGTAGAGACTCCATGAATATTTACTACACAGCAAAAATTTATAGAAATAATTTCAATCAATCAACAGCTTTAAATTTGGTTTTGACATTGACTCCTACTATAGACGATATATTGCCTCACTCGCTTTGATTTTCAGACAGCAATTAGCCAGACAAAAGTTTTTTTTCCTTCTCATTTTTTGAACTCATATAATGCCTTAGAGTTTGCTGCCAAATGTGTGTTAAGCATTGCAGTGCTTGCTCTTCATATTAGAGTTAGCAGTATTTGCAAAAGGATGAAAGCCAAGACGGATGCAGTTGCTGCTAAATAATGAAATGCTACATGCAAAATTCCTTACAGGAAGTAAGAAAAGGACTGAAAGAAAAAAATGAAACAAAACAAGCTAGCTTGCTGTTTTCTCTCTACCTTACCTGTGGGTTTTTTGGGAGGCAATTCATTGGTTCTTGGATGTTGGGTGAGATCCAAAATGCATTCCTATCACTCAAGGACTGCACCCGGGTTTGCATCACATGTAGAATGATTCCATTTTGGGAGATTCCGTTTCAGGAATTTAAAAAACTAAATAAGTACATCAAATATATGTGTACAAGTTGGCATCATTTAGCAACTGTAATTGGGATCTGCAGCGTGGTTATTAAGTGAAGCTAAGTGAAAAATCATGTGACCATGAGTGTGCTTAATATCTTACTTTAGCTTTTCTTGCTTTAAAGACCTGTGAAAGCCAGAAATACTGGCATTGGTTGCAAAGTTACTTTTTCATCACCATTGTAACTGCCAATAGTTGTTGCCTGAGGTGGTTGCTAAGAACTACCTGTAAAAGGTACTGCACTCATTTTTCTGTTTTAAATGGTCCTTGCTGTAATGCAGGAAGGAGCCAATTTCATGCCACTCATCAGAAACCACACAAAAAAAATTCTGGAGGCTGTAATGCCTGGACTACATTGTCTAATGTCTAGGTATCTTAGTTCATAATACTTTGCTCTACCTTCATCTCCTATGAATGGGATTGCAGTGGTATTGTATTACTGAGACTTAAGTAGGTGAAGAAGAAGAAGAGAGTGTTCTCTTTTCCTGAAAGAAAAAAAAAGTGTTCATTGGGGCATTGGAGTTGACATTAACCATGAGTTCAGGACAAGGAAAGACAGTGTGGAAATTGATATCCAAGGGCCTCAGTTTTATAGGTAACCATATTGGAAGCTTCACTGTTGAAGGGCTCTGTTGACATTGAGGCTACTGTTCTTGTACTGTTTTCCATTATGCATAGTGACATCCCTTCCTCACCTGTTTGATCTGTTTTGGACCACCAATGCAGTTTCCTAGACTGATAATTCTGGAGGATTTTAATTTACCAGGAGAACATCAGAGGCAACTTGGGAGTTCATGGACTCTATGGACTTATCTCAGGCACCTTGGCTTTGCTTCATATGTTGAGCCATATATTTGTTTTGGTTTTTGTCCCTGCACAACATGAACTAGGGAATTAATATATGTTATTTGTCATGATCATAACATTCTGATTGCTATAGTGTTGACTCATTCTACCAGCTTTACAGGGAGGAGGAATAAATCTCATTCATTCATAATAGGCACCTAATAGACCCATTTGGTTTCCAGAGGGAATTTAATGTTTTTCCTGAGACTATGATGGCCTGTTCTGACAAGACTGTGGTCTCTTCTTGGAATGTGAAGGTAGTACCATCCTTAGTCAAGATTATAATGAGAAATCCCCCTCCATTTGCTGATCTAGGGAAGTTCCATGATTAATTGAGTAACTCCAAAAATGAAACAATAGATGCCTATAGGAATAGTGGAGGAAGACAAGGACTGATTTTGACCAACCATCAGACAGAGTACTGGTTGAAGCATGTTCCATGGTAATAAGTGCAGCACTATTTCTCCGAGCTTATTTCATCTGTAGCATACACTCTCTTCAGGAAACAGTTGCTCAACTCAACAATTCTGGAAAACTGTTACTCAAGCTTCCATTATTGAGGTTGAATATTGATAAAGGGGTGTGTGAGTGTGTATGTTTGTGTGCAGTTTTAGAGATCGCTGGAAGAAACAAATTATCTGGATCTTCTTTGGTCTGGGATCAGTTCCAGGTACAGAATTTAGACTACATTGATTACTATGTGGGTGATTATCCTGGTCCCGCTTGATTTCTCAGCTGGTTTCAATAGTATTGATCATGGGAACTGGGAGGCACTATTTTATGGTAGGAGGCTGCTTTAGGAGGCTGTTCCAGCCAGTGGTAGTTTGGGGAGTAGTTGAATCTCAGGTTCATTCACTTTAGGGATGCCACAAGCTCAATGCTCTTTCTCCTTTTATTTTATACCTACATGAACCCAGAAGCAGGGCATCAGGTATCTATCATTATCAGTCCAGACACAACAGATACGGTTAATATTCTTTCGTTGTACTTGGAAGCTAGTAGGGACTGGACAGGGACAAACAGGAATAGACTTTATTCCAGCAAGTTGGCATTCAGAAGATTTCTGATTCCAATGATATTCCATTTCTCTTCCTCAATGGGGATTGCATTTACCCAAGCAAAGTTGATCATAATCTATAGTAGGTGTGTTCAGTGCATCTGGAATTTTCCCTAATTGGTGCTGGTAAAGAAATGGAAAAAAAAAACCTAGGCCCTGGTGGGGTACAATACAATGATGTTAGGTTTGGCTAGTGATAGAACACTGCACAGGTCACTCTGTGTTGCAAACTTTTCTTGTAGAAATGTTCCACTAAATAAAAAATCAGAATGGTTCCTGCAAAATATCTTCAAGCAGTATGTTTTGGAACAGCAATAAACTGGATAATCTCTCTCTCTCTCCCTCTCTATGTATATGTATATGTATTTATATATCTATATCTATATTCAGACAACTGGATGAGAGCTGCAAATCTCTTATCTCTTAACAGGAAAAAATGATCTCAATTCCCATTTTACAGTCTAATAAACATGGCATAATAGGGGAAATGAATGAGTAGGGAATAAAAAAGCTACCTTGTAGGAACAATTTGGCCAACAATCGATCTCTCTTTTGTTATGATTGTACTCCTGGAAGAGGTCAATGACTAAGAGGCCCTAGATTGCTTGCCTGATATTTGAAGCCAAATCATATTCTCTTGCAGATCTGAAGACTCAAAGCAAGGGCAATACTCTACGCTGAGGCAATAACTGTGACTTTCTTAGCTCTGTCATTTGCCTTTTAAAAGAATTGTGAAATAACAAAAAACAGGATAGCTAATCTGCACCTTTTCCCAATGTGTAGAATCTAAAGACAAATTTCTACTAAAGCAACATCAAGGCCACAATAGAACAAGCTCAGCAGGCAGAATTGGAGCTGTACAGTTTCAGCACATGCTAAACAATCATAAAAGGAAGATGACTGCTGTCACAAACAGAATAGGAAACCATTCATGTGCTTTTCAGGGAAAATGTTAAGACCTTTTCTCCCTTTCCACTGGGTGGTAAATAATAAAACAAAAGCAGAACATAGTAGCATACTGTACAAAAAAAAAAAAAAAAAAGGAAGGATGATGTTAACCCTATTTTTAGCAGTGTGAAGTGCCTGAAAGCCATTTGGTAGGATTTTACACCAAAATTGTATTTCTTTCTATTTTTATTCACTGTAAAAGAAAAATATACTGAACAGCATTTCAGCTGGACTCAGTAGGATTATTCAAAGGTTCAGACTATTTTTGAAAATATGTCCTGAGTGTGTTTTGAATTATATACACAGAACCACATATATTTTTATGTTCCTTACATTCACTTTTAGTTGGGCAATACAGGAATGTTTATTGAAATTTACCTATTATTTTGGCCTGGTTTTTAAAAGATAAATATTTTCTAAAATATATTATTATTTTTAAAATGAATGCAATTCAGAATGAATGTCCAATATGAGAGAAACACTGAAGAAGTAAGGACATACAAAGATAATATGTGAAGTAAAAATGAATGAGTCAAGAGAAAAAGGAAGAGGAAGATTGAAAAAATTATGGTTGGATGGAACTGATGGAATCCCACAAAAGAAAAAGATGTAATTTATGAAAGCAAAAGACAATGGATGGATGTGATAAAAATAAAAGTGGTTTGCAAAGATGGAAATGTATAGGGAATGGTGATACTCAGGAATAATATTTACCATATTTTTTCTTATCACAATCTTTAATTTTATTTGCTTACTTTTTCACTCCTTTTCTGTGCTTTGCAAAACATTTCTTTTCTCAAAAGAAAATAGTGTTGTATGTATGTACGAACTATTCATTCGTAAGCACAAATGAATCGTTACAGATCTCTCGATTATATTTACACGGATGGCACGCGGAACTAAAAATTTGTCAGCAACAACCTTTGCAGTTTCTTTATGGTTCAGTGTATGATGCAAATTAAGAATTTACTTTGACTATACATGATTAATGTAATCATGGGTAAACATGCTGTGAGATCACACTTTGATTATTGTTGCAAAAACACTGGGCACAAAGTGTTGGAGGCCATCTATGTCTCTACAGAATAATCTGTTTTCCTGGCTAATTTTCAAAGGCTATTGAAGAAAATGGAAAAGCAAAAGCACAATTTTAATTCTGAAAATGAAATATAAATGAAAATGAAATATAAAAATGCAGAAAAAGGAAATTGTATTGCAGGACTTATAAAATGTATTCTACTGAAATGACTGCATTGAACGAAGGAATACTTAAGAAAGGAATGATTGGCGAACTTGCTCAAAGCCATGTACAGGACTCAGCTATGAATGTTATACTCATGTATCTTTCTCCCTAGAGGGGAAGAAAAATCACTGAGAGTAATTTTAGTGGAATATAATACTTGGGAAAGGTTAAAAGTCTCTCCTCTTATTTCAATGTGCAAATATTCCAAAAAATTTGCAGTCATTATGCTTAAATTCTTATTAATTGTGGCTGGAATTGTGACTTTAAAAAAAAATCAGGAATAGACTGTTGACAGAGACAGACTCGCTTCATCAGCACCTGTCAGGACTCAAATCCCTGCAGGGATCCATTACTAATTCTTGGAATCTGTTCTCCTTACAACTTTTCTTCTTGCCTGTTTCTGTCTCTTCTATCTGCCTGCTGTGACCAAAGTTAGCAGATGGAGCATGTTCTCCCCCTCCCTTCCAGGCTGCCATGCAGATTAATTGGGGGGAGGCAGGGAATGCAAGAAGATGCAAACTGGTGATAATCACAGGATGATTGCATAGATTATTATCTGGGATTTAGATGCAGGTTGAAGCACTGAAACCAGGTTTTAAATCACATGGTGAAGTTTATGAAAATAGATTTCTCCATATCTTTGGAAAACTGGCCGTACTAATCAGAAGTAATGCAGAACAATTGCATAGTGTCCACTAAGAGATGGTTAACTGCAATCCAGCTTCCAACTATTTCTGTTCTGGCACAGCTATGCAAGCGTGGTAAATGTTTCTGGACAGACTAAGTGGATGAGAGCCCTCTATTTTGTAAAGCGGTATAAATATCCAGTTCATCCTTTGCTAGAAAAAAGGATAAAGAAAACTGGAGACAAGGAACTATATACATACAAATTTAGAAGTAAATAAAATCTTGTATCAGAGTTGGTTGAGCTGTATCTGTGAACCATAATAGGTTACATTGCTCTAGGTCTAATAAATTAAAATTATTAAAGAATACCAAATAAAGAACATCTCATGGATGGATTCTATTTACTCCAGCAAATTAGCCACAGAATCCTAGAAATAATCAAGATTGGGCACAAAGAGCAATTGGCTAAGTTTAAAGAAGAAGTTTAAATTTCATTTTGACGGATAATTTTTCTGGAAAATTGTTAACAGTACATATAGGCAATTCAGCGGGAACAATTATTGTCAGGTTTAATTAGGAAGGTGAGAATGAGCACACAAGTGGCAACCTCCCTGTCAGGCAGCCTTACACATTTGCAGATGGATGTTGGAGGCAGTGTAACTAGAGGGAAGGAGAAAATAGAGCAGTCAGAGAAGATTTTAAATGTGGCAAGCTAGTCAGAGGTTAGCTGGGGTCTGTCACAGACAGATTTACATTTTCCTGTATAACATTGTGCCTCCTTACGTGACTACCTGTCTCAGAGGCCTTTATAAATAGATCGAAGAAAGGGATGTTCAAGGGTGTTGAGGATTTACTGTTGTAATAACTAGGACCATTTGCTGCACAAGCAGTTGAAAACACTGGTGTTCCTGGTAGAATTTGCAGGTTTTAAATACCTAGTAAATATCTAATACACACACACACATTTTTAGGGAAGATAACTTTACAAAAAAAAAAAAGGATTGAAATCAATGGATCACAGTTTTATAAACTCCGATCAAATGTTTACTTTATGCAATATTTATTGTCTTATCTGATTATACAACACTGACATAATTTTAAGTGCAATAAAACAAGCCACATAAAAATAAATTTTTGGCAAAAAAAACCCAAAAACCTTCAGTAGCCAATGTACCTGGCATAAGCATTTGACATGCAACAGTTTGTGAAGTTTGAAACTTCTGTATTTTATTGTATCCAATTGACTTTACAAAAGATTTAATATAAAGACTTTATTGCACATTTCTACTGCAAATCCTGCGATAATATACAAGACTGTATCCTGGTGATAATCTTGATATATGACATTATTGTATTATTTTGAATACAGTTATGGTTGAGGCTTCATAGAGAAAGTATATAATTGCTATGGTTTTATTAGAAAAATGCATTGAAAATATTAATGTAATAGAATATAATAAATGTTGTAAACCACTCAGATAACTTTTTGAAAAGTTATATACAAAATATGTAATCATTAATCCTTCAACTACTTTAGGAGCTTTGTCCATTGTATGTACGTGCAACATACCTAGAGGCACCAGGTTGAGGAAATCGGGCACATACACTTAGATTAAAATAAGCCTCATTGAGCTGAGATGGATTTATTTCTAACTGGATTACATAGCTTGAGGTAAGTCATTAGTTAACAAATGGCCGCCATACATAGTAATGCATGATTGTGTTGTAGGTGATACATCTGTCCAGCCAAATAGTCCCTGCCTGTCCTGGATGCAGGTTTGCAGTTTGGGGGTGCTTGTAGATCCATCACTATCATCACAGCCTAGGTGACCTTGGTGGCATGGAGTGCTTTTCCTCAGCTTTGGCAGATTTACCAGCTGCAACCTTATCTGGACAGAGACAGCCTTGCAACAGTTATTCGTGCTCTGGTAATTTCCTGGTTGGGTCATTATAATGTAATATATGTGGGGCTGCCTTTGAAAACAGTCCAGAAACTTCAGTTAGCTCAAAATAGAACAGCTAGATTGCTCACTAGGACTGGCTGAATGAACATAGCTGCCATCTATAGGTTACCAGCACATTCAATGTGCTGGTTTTGACCTCTAAAGACCTACATGGGTGAGGGTCAGCTTATCTGGAAGACCACCTTTTCCCTTTAGACTTTACCCAGACTTTAAAATATTTTAATGAGTCCTTCCTCCAGACTCCTCACCAAAGGAGGTGAGGGGGCCTGTAGAAGGGGGAGACCGTTGTCTGTGATGGCACCTAGTTTATGGAATTTCTTCCCAGAGAAGCTTGATTACTCCATATTAATATCATTTTGGTGCCAGGTGAAGACCTTATTATTTTCCCAGGCTTTTAAGATGTCTTTTAAGTGGCTTTTAATTTGTACTGTTTGGAGGTTTAAGTGGCTGTCTTGCTGCTACCTATTCTGTGTGTTAGCAGACTAATTTTATTTTCCATATTCTTTGATTTGATTGCAGATGTTTTTTATTCAAATTCTATCTTTAATGTGTTTTATTATAAACCAGCCAGCTCACTTTGGTTATTGAACAGTTTAATAAATGCAGAAATTAACAATTATTTTATCTTTCAAAGTAGTGGTAGTTCACAACTTTTCCAGTAGCCTGGGTTTTTTTTGCTTGTGTTCAGCAGGTGTCATTCTTCATTACAATGAAAGGACATTGTAAAAAAATTGTCCAGTGGTTGCCTACATACTATGGGAAGTTACTATTTGGTAAATGGAATATATGAGTTCATCAAAAAAAGCTAATTCTTTATTCCTTTGTCACACTGGACTAATTGTAGTAAGGTACTGCTTGGTAAGTCAGATTTAAAATGTTAGTGCAGTCATAAAGTTATCTTACCATATAACTGCATTTAAAACAATGTTTATAAAACCAGGCTCTTAAGATATTTTTTGTCAGCTCCCATTGGGAGGAAGAAACCGTGCAAACAACATCTGCTCCAGGTCTTTGTGCAACTAAATAGATCCAGGTAGAGTTATGCTAAATGGAGACAACTCCGTTTAGAGTTATGCTATCATCCAGCTCTCTGGGATTTTACCCAGTTATTTTGTTCACCCAGATGGTTTACTAGCTGGTGGGTGCTGCTGATATTTTTTAGATATCCTAGAGCCATGATGCCGAACCTATGGCACGCCTGCCGGAAGTGGCACGCAAAGCCATCTCTCTGGGCATGGCAGCCATCACCCATTGCTCTTCCGGGTTCCAGCACACACATGTGTGCATGCGTGCACTCCTGTTTTGGCACTTGGTGCCAAAAAGGTTTGCCAACACTGTCCTAGAGTGAGCCATTCTGCTTATGCCTTGTCCTTATGAAGAATATTTATTTATTTATTTATTTATTTATTTATTTATTATTAAAATTTATATGCCGCCCTTCTCCCGAAGGACTCGGGGCAGCTCACAGAAGTTAAAATAACAATAAACAATCTTAAATTTAAAATAACAATTTAAAATCAATAATACTTGGTGATGTGGGTTTTTTTTAATCTTATGTATTATATTTCATTCATGTGTGAGATAAGCAATTATATAAATTGATACAGTACTGCTTCACAGTCTCCGAAACTCTATGTTGTAGAAATTGTATGGCAATCCACAAAACAATAATTTTGCTGATTATTGGCATCTACTATTTAATAAGCCCTCATATCTACTGTTGGGGCAATATATATGCATAAATGGGATAGCAACATTTATCCCTCCACATATTGATTCACTAGTTTTTTTATGAAATGGTGAAATCTTAAATAAAAACAGGATGTATAAAGCTTTTACATTATTGTAATTGCATACATTTAAAATTTTAAAATAATTTATCCACCTATATTATTTATTAATCTTATATAACTATTTTTATAATTAATAACACAAATAGTATCTATTACAAAGCACAGTTTTATTTATCTTGTTTTGGAAATCACAAAATCTCTAGAGATGACTCATTTCTTCCCATTTACTGGAAAAAATGTTCAAATAATGAACACCCAGTCTACAAGTCATTAGCAAGTAAATTACAAAGTATATAGGCTCCATTTTGGTTAATAGGATTAATTTGCTGTTTGAATGGCTCAGCAGAATTAGGCTCCTTTCCAGTCTGCCACTGAATATGGTCAATTTTGTAATCATTAAGTTGTCTAATCCCCAAATAAGCCATTTCCTGTACAAATAAATTCTGTGTTTTGAAAAAAGGCGTAAATGCATCATTTTTAAAGGTATGGAATTTGCCTCCATGATGATGAAATAAATATAAACTCGTAATTTATTAATATATATATTAATAAATTATATGTATATATGTTTTCGTAGATTTTTACGGGTATAGGTATGCATGTCTTGGCGTATTTGGGTTTTTGAGTGCTTGTGAGAAGCACTAATACATACATACATGAATTCTTACGTTCATTAAATAATTTACTTTATTGCTTTTTCTTTAAAAAATTTTTTTCTTAATGAAATCTCTTTTCTCAAAAGCTAAGCTATAGAATATATGTGAAAGCCATGATCAAATTTCAAACAGTTCAAATACCCTTTTGGTTTGCCTTGCTTTGAAAATCATGCCATTTTCAAATGTATTCAAATTTGAAGTTTATTTCTATTAAGTCATACCATGTCAGCAGATTGGTTCTAATTTTAAGTAAATAAAAATAAGTTTATTTGTTAAACTGAATGCATATCACTAAAGGCTAGATATTTCCAAATTCTATTCTTTCAGTGCTGGAGAAGAGAAACAAAATTGCTTTCTGTAAATGAGTACCTGTAGCAGCATTAATTTTATGTCAGGAAAATCTGGAACTTTATGTCAACATTTTTAAAGCACATTTTTAATATTATAGCTGCCTAATTCAAGAAGAAACTTTTGCTGCTATAAAGTAATTCCAATTTTGACATTATTTTACCATCCCATCCCATGCCATCCCATCCTATTGTATATTACAATGCAGGCCAACGTTATTTACAAGGAAGGATGTGGGAAAATAGGGACATTATTCTGCAATAACAGTATTGTTTGCTTTTGTCCTTGAATAAGGATCTTCTGCAATTTTCTGCATTTTAGTAATGTGTAGCATAAAGCAGCAAAATACAGAAATTATAACTGCTTCAAATTGAATATGTTTTTAAAAAATATATTAGATCAATAGACTATATAAAGTGTAGCCAGTCTCTGCTAAATTAAAATAAACATTCTGATTTAATGACAACATTTTAAATGTTTTTGATCAATGGGATATAGATAAATATGAAATATATCTTTTAATATTTTTTTCTAATTCAGGCTAATGAAAAATATGGTAGCTTTCTACTTTCTAGCTCATACCTAAAAAACAAATATATTATGGTAAACATTTCAACTGAGGACCCTATGGCTAAATCCTACAAATAAGATGTAAAAATAACCTTTTAAATGGAAAATATTTTACATATGAATCTAAAACATATAAGTAATTTATAGATTATGTTTCAGTAGCAGCAGGCTGTATTGTTCTTATGCCCTTCCCTTCAGTAGTTTTTATAGACATGGAACCATATGAGGTTTTTTGCTGCTTTACAATGCTAAAAGGAAACTTGGTGATTTCCAAGGTGAAATCTAAATAAACAATTTATCTCAATTTAAATGGGTTTAGCACCACATGGATGTCATAGGCCCCTGACAGTGAACCTATGGCACAGGTGCCACAAGTGGCACATGGAGCCATATCTGTGGGCATGAGAGCGTTGCCCTAGCTCAGCTCTAGTGCATATGCGCATGCCAACCAGTTGATTTTCAGGCCTTCTAAGCCCACCAGAAGTTGGGAAATGGGTCATTTCTGGCCTCCGGAGGGCTTCCAGGGGGGTGGGGAAGGACATTTTCACTCTCCCCAGGCTCCAAGAAAGCCTCTGGTAACCTTTTAGCCATCATGTGCCAAAGCGGGGTGTTGTGGTGTTGTGAGCACATGCGGTGGGTGGGTGCAGGTAGCATTGAATTATGGGTGTGGGCACATGTGTGTGTGACTCCCCCCGCACTCCCCCTGCTTTTGACACATGACAGAAAAAAAGTTAGCCATCACTGGCATAGGCTTTCGAATAGTAATTTACTACTATGTAAAGCTATTGAACTGTTCCCAAACCTTTTAGCAACAAACTAACTCTAGATATCTATACTATTTAAGAGAAAGGGAAATTCTTGAAGTCAAAGGGAATGGCAGAAGGGAATGGCAGAAGAAGTATGAAACAATGCACAGCTGCTCATATTGCAGGATGTATTTGTGTTAAAATATATCTGGCAGGGAAGAAAGGCGAGGATAAAATTAAAGTTATTACAAGATGCTAGAATGAGAGGGGGTTTTGGCTTACCTAATTGGGAACTTTACTACCAAGCGACAAGTTTGATGTGG
>JANHFM010002711.1:194501-205240 GCA_032468115.1 Grayia smithii | reverse complement strand
CATCAAGATAGGCCCTCGATAGTTGGGAGGGCCAGCGCTGCGAGAGGGGGGAATCTCGCAGGGCAAGGAGCTCAGATGCTGAATACATATCAGATAATACATATAAAAGGAACCGAGCATGGTTTGGGATAACAAAGGGACAGATGTTAAACATAATGGGCGGGGGGGCAGATGGTCCAGTGGCACGGAAAAAGACAATCAGGCACCAATCCCAGGAGAATGACATGTCCTCTCACAACATGAGAGTCAAAAGCTCACTAAGACAGTGGGCATTGACAAGTTATTGAAATTTTGATAAAATATTAGGAATCACATTTCCCATGAAGATATGTTCCATGAAAAAGAAATAAATAATGGTTTTTAAGCTATAATAATAATAGCAACAGAGAATGTTAGAAACCATATATGACATTTTATTAAAAAGTGTGATTTATTTTTTTTAAATCAAAAATATTTAAATGAGAGCTGTGGCTGGAACCACACTGGATATTTCAGTTCTTAGGTAGCCTCAGAGTTTTGTTCATTACAGCCATTGCAGTTAATCATTTAATAAAAATATATAGTAATCTATCATTTTCAGTCCTAGTATGTCAGATTATAGCATACATGCATGTGGGTCTGTATAATGGAGTCTCCATTTCCCCAAACTTCAGAAAAACATAAAAATAAATTGTGCCTCTATAGCAATTGCTATGTCTACCATAATTTAAGTATAACATATCTTGTAAAGTAAGAAGAATCTGTTTTGTTTTGATGTTGGCTCTTTACCCTTCTGGTCTACCACTTTCTGAGGAGTCATTGGCCCATCTTGGAGTGTGGTCTTGAGACTCAATTCTATCTGTCATTACTCAGAACAGACCTTAACATCTGAAGCATTTGGAGCAGCTTCAAGTTTCCCAATGCTAGTGTAGGACTTTAAGTCCAATGCAAACACAAATACTGTTGACTTTTTGTCATTTAGAGGCCACACATTAACTGGACACATTCAGTTTCTTTGCCATGAAGAAGAGAAGAGCTGTTCTGAATTTAGTAACATTCTCTCATCTCTTCACAAGAAACCTGACAGAATAGAAGATCTTGAACCAAGCTGCAGCAGTGTTTGTCTTGTAATCCAACCTCTGTCCCACAGAACTTAATATAGTTAGCACTCTTAATTGTAGTTTTTGATAAATGCATTAAAGATGCCATTGAAGGACTGGACAAAGAGCTGAAGAGGCATAGATGGCTTGCAAAACCTGTTATTCATGTTATCAGACAGACAAGTAACACAACCAATATTCATGGTCGTTTTTTCACAATTCAATCATTTCTAAGTATTTCAATCTTCAAAAGGTTGGAATTCAGTTTTGATCCTAGCATATCTGAACCTGGAAACCTTCCTAGATGGCTCTGATTTCAGTGATTTTCAGAAACAAACTCAGAGTGATGTATTTGGCCACTTGGATCAGATGTTCTGGAGTCTCTGGAGCAGTATATTTACATAGCTCTTTGTGGTACAATTCAACTGAGGTCTTGCTCTCACATAAAGAATTCCATTCAATACTATAATTAGGAGCTGGCTGGTTAACATTTACTGCTGGATTGGCTAATTTATGGGAAGAAAAACATTGAATGTTTAAGGCAAGAGCTGAAGTTTGTTATGATAGCAAAATCTAACAAAATAACTCTCGTCCTGTATACAAAAAGGAAGCAGTGAAGAAGTAAATATTTGAAGCTTTGAGACCAAGTTTCATTCCACCTTTATAAATATATTGCTCTGTTCCTAAAAACAGTTTGCCTGTTAATGTATGTATGTATGTATGTATGTATGTATGTATGTATATGTATGTATGTACTATATGTAGCAATAGTGGAAGATAGCATGATGGTACCTAGATATTCTCTGAGCTTGGTTTTGTTTTTGCAAATATTTCATTACCAAACTAGATAACATTGCCAGAGCTTTGACATGTGGGAATGGAGTTTGCTGGCTTTCTATGTATGGCAGCTTGTCCTATCTGTCTTGATTAGGGTTTTGTAGTTTGTGTACCTGCTTCTGATTGATCTAGCTGGCTTAATTGGCTGTAATATTTCATCATAGATTGTTTCTGCCTATTGTGTTGGTGCTCTCTTATCTATATGGTGATTGCTGGGTGTGTGATAAGGGAGGATATTCCCAGGATGTTTGCTTCCTCCTTGGGTCTTTGATTCTTTTGCAATGTTTGTAAATCAGGTTTTATTCTATATATCTGTTAATGACTGATCCATCAGAATGTCAGGCTTCTAGGAATTTTCTTACATGCTTGGAATAAGCTTGATCAAAAATGGCTACAATTTCCCAGTTGTGTTCCTGATTTTATTTATGTATGTGTTGGGAAATTAAAGAATGTTCATCATGTCTTCACACTGCTGCCAACTGGTGTTCATGTGTATGTGCTGCTAAATCAAGACATGTAGGGGGGAAAGCTGTTACCCATAAAAAGCCAGCACCTCCCAGTCCCTTTTGTCAAAGCACTGATGATGGCACGTAGTTTGGTAACAAAAAATTTGCAAGAAGAAAACAAAATATAGCGAAATAGTACAACATATTTAGGTCATGTTAGCTAAAAGATTATAAAATTAAAAAATCAGTATTTTGGAAGGCTCTACATTAGTAAAGTCTGGTTAAAAAGGAGTAACTTTTACTTATTTGAAATAGGAAATATTTATTTTTAACCAATGTAGGCAAATTTCAAGAATTCAAGTTAAAATACTAAATGAGACATGTAGGCATGAATAGAATTTGCTTATTGGTTAGTAAAAACAAACAAGATTTCAATACTCAGATATGCAATTAGTTTTCAGATACAGAAGTGGAAAACTCTTTGTATGGATTTGACATTTGGAAAACCAAACACAGTCTGCTAGTAGTATTTCCATAAGGCCAGATTAAATTTCAAAAGGAACCTCTTAAAGCAAAGCCAAGAGTTATTTATACCACATGGGAAGAATAGGTCTGAAAATCTAGATTAAAAATATTTCAGATCCTAAATCTCAAAGATTATTCCAATTTACAACACAGCTACCCTCATCATTGTTGTCTCAGCCTTTTGAGATAGTCCACATACAGAACCAGATGAACAAATTATATTTTATTGTAAGGTTACATTAACAGAATCTTGCAAGTCTGAAAATACATTTCTCATCTGTCTTTACAGCTGAAGAAATTAGGGAGGGTACCTTCTGAAACATTTGCCATGCCCACATTCCTAGTGTGGACTAAGCTGCCTTTTATCCAACTGTTATCCAACTGTCTGTGGTTCTTCCCTCTGTCTCCCAAGGTCATTTCCTCATACCACTACATTCCTACATGACATTATACCATTTTTCACATTCCATGTTTTAAATATGGGCACAAAAATATACCGTATGGAAATGGAAGACGTAGTAAAGGGACAAAGATTCTAGGAATGTCATAAACTCTAAAAAAATATTTATTTGAAACTTAAGCAAAATAGATTTAGATAAGGTTGATTTCTTTGTTATGGAACTACATTTTTGTAATATCATGGCAGGGCTCTATCCTTCCCATCCTATCTCTCAGGCTGATTTTAAAACATAAGTAGGCAGCTGGTGACTCCAAAGCAGTATTGTAGCTCCATAAAAATGGAAGTGTGATCCCTAAAAACCAAAAGCAAAAAACTGTTGTAGGTCGAGGACTAAGCCCAATAACTGGAGGATGCAGGTAAGTTCAAATCAAGTCCTTTTATTAAGTATAGACTTACATGACTTTGATGCAGTTCTGTTTTCTTTACAGGTACCTGCAAGAAAGAAGAATTGGACCCAGGCACGAGTCCTTATACCAGGTGGGAGGAGCCCAAGGTCACATGTTTATCACTAGAACATTTAACTCCTTATTTACAGCAATACATCATGAGTTGGGTATTTCCACCCAACAAACCCCTTCTAAATGCCTAACTTATGATGGGAGTGTGACTGTGTGATGTGTGTTATGTGTGTGTATGCACATTTTTTCTGTGAGGTAGGAATGTTGCTTTTGGGGTAAAGGTTTAGTGAGTATGTCAGCTATCTGTTCCTTTGTTTTGCAGTGTGTGGCCTTGAAACCTAAGTCTGACATCTGCCTAACATGTTTGTATTTGATATCTATATGTCTTGACCTCTGGCCCATGGCATCGGCTTTGGATATTTCAATAGCAATACTGTTATCCTCATGAATGGTGATTGGGTATGCTGGTTCAGTCCAAATGCTGCATAGAAGGTCATCGAACCATATTAAGTTATTGGTGGCTTTGGACAAGCACACAAATTCAGCTTCAGTGGTGGATGTGGCTACTAGTTTCTGTTTTCCTGTGTACCAATGAATGGGGCTGCAGTTGAGGAAGAGGATGTATCCGGATGTGCTCTTCCTGGATTTGATGTCTCCGGCCCAGTCAGCGTCTGCATAACATGCTAAGTTGGGTATTTGGTACTTTTCGGGTTCAAGGCATAGGGAGAAGTCAGCGCTGAATTTCAAGTATCTGAGTAGTTTCTTTATGGCTTCCCAGTGATAGGTAGTGGGTTGGCTCACATGGCGTGATAATAAGTTGATGGGCAGAGTTATGTTGGGCCTTGTCCAGTTCGCTATGTATGGTAGGGACCCTATGGTTGACCTGTATAGTTGGTTGTCAGTGAATGGTTGTTCGTTGTTGTAAGTATGTTTTAAAAAATCAGTTTGCATTGGTGTCTCTGTGGGCTTAGCATCTGTCATATTACACTTCTGTAACAGTTCTATGATCTTCTCCTTTTGTGACATCCTAAACCCCTTCTCAGTTTTTGTTATCTGTACTCCCAAGTACTTGTCTACCTTCCCCAGGGATTTTAAGGAGAAGTGTTTACTTAGTTCTGAAGCGAAGGTGTCACATCTGTCTTGGTGCTTACCTATGTACAGAATGTCATCCACGTATACAAGCACCATTTCTACTGATGCCTTATGTCTTCTGGTGAATACGCACTTGTCAGCTGAGGTAGCCATGAAGTCTATTGTCTTGAGGGTTTCTGATAGACAGTCATACCACCTTTTGCCAGATTGATGTAGGCCGTAGAGGCTTTTGTTGAGTTGCCATGTTCTGCCCTCCTTGTTGTCAATCCCAGGTGGTGCCTTGACAAAGATGCTTTTGTCGAGTGTCGCATGAAGGTATGCGGTCTGAACATCAAATTGATAGACATCCAAACCCAGCACTGAAGCCACTACAAGAGCGCTTTTGACACTTTCTGCCTTGACGGTGTGTGAGTAGGTGTCAGTGTAGTCCTCTGTGCAAAGCCTTGAGCCACAAGTCTTGCTTTGTATAAAGTTTTGTTATCTTATAGTGGCTTGATCTTAAAGACCCACCTTGTCCCTATAAGTATTTTGCTCTCTGGTACTTCTGCTGGGGTGTACACGTTTAATCTTTTGAGGCTGTCCATCTCCTTCGCCATGGCCTCTTCCAATTTTTTCTTTTCTCCTATGGGTAGTTCGAGTATGTTGTTGTAGTTTTGTGGTGTTATTACTGTGGTTTCTACATTCATGATGTGGTCTTCAAACTTTTTAGGCCTTTTGTTCCTGTTGGCTCGGATGGGTCTCTCAGGTAAATCCTCCGCCTCAGAGTTCAGACTGGTCTCTTCACCTGTGATTTCTGTTGTTTTAAGCTTGGGGTGATTTTCTTTCCATCCCCTGGTCTCCTGTTTCTTCAGCTATGTTGCTTGTTTCTCGATTTGAGTGGGTTGATGTTCTTGTGGGTTGTTGGTGAGACCTTGGTTGGGGATGTTCGTGATCTCGTTGGCATGTATTCTGGTCCAATTCGTGTGCTCGTAGAATTCTGCTGATCTAGATATAATTATTTGGTTATTTGGATCAACAAAACAATATCCCTTGGTACCCGGTTCATAGCCCACAAACTTTACCTTCTTGGAAACCTTGTCTCCCTTCCTTCTCAATTGTTTTGGTACATGTACATCTGCGGTGACTCCAAAAACATGGAGATGTGAGAGGTCAGGTTTTCTTTGGTACATGGCTTCGTATGGTGTCTTACTGATGGAGCTGGACCAGAGCCTGTTCAGTGTATAGTTCGAGTACATGAGGTACATTTCTGGCCTCTGCCCAGAAATGTTGACGCATCCCAGCATCTTCAAGCGCACCTTACCATGGTCTGGAGTACCCTGTTTCATCTTTCAGCGACTCTGTTCTGGAATTCCGAGAACGGATTCATGGTAAAATGTATGATCCCTTGTTCTTTTATCCACTTAGTAAATTCTCCAGATAAAAATTCTGTTCCCCTGTCAGTCTGTATTTGTCTTACTTTTGTGTTGTGCTGCACCTCAACCCTCTTGTAAAACTCTTTGAATTTGAAAAAAGCCTCGCTCTTGTGTATGAGCGTGTATGCGAAACCATACCTGCTGTAGTCATCCACTATGGTTAGGAAAAATCTCTTGTGGTTACCTACAGATGGTTTCAATGGCCCTACCAGATCCATGTGAATTAGTTGAAAGATGCTATCAGTGGTGTGCGTGGATTTCTTGGGTCTGAGTTTAACTGTGATTTTGGAAGATTTACAAATCGAGCACTCCAAGTAGTTTGCACAGTTTTTAATTTTTAAACCTTGAGTGCAATTGAGTATTTTTTTGATTACAGGGAAGCTGGCATGTCCTAGTCTGCAGTGTAGTAAGTGTGCACAGTCATTGTGCAAGGGTTTCCCCATTGCCATTTTCATAGGTTTGTTTTGTTTACATATGTCATTTGTTTGTTTTACCCCTTCTACCTCTCTGTCACTTTCCCCCTCTTTGCTGAGAGTTGTGGTTAGTACATCATTATCACAGTTGGCATTTATACATTGTAAGTTCTCATCGTTTGACAGAAAATATGGTAAACCATGGTGCATCATTGTTTTACCGACATTTATATCACATTTGGTTAGGAGGCTTCGGCCCTTGCTAATTCTGCTGCAATTAGTCTGGATCAGGCCCTGGTAGTCATCTTGCTCCCCCCTGTCAATTTAGTGATGAGTTCAGCCATGGGTTTTGTAGTTATGGGCCAACCATCCTCTGCTACCATTTGTTGTAGGTCGAGGACTAAGCCTAATAACTGGAGGATGCAGGTAAGTTCAGTTCAAGTCCTTTTATTATATACATATTAAATATAGACTTACATGGCTTTGATGTAGTTCTGTTTCCCTTACAGGTACAAGCTAGAATGAAGAATTGGACCCAGGCATGAGTCCTTATACCAGGTGGGAGGAGCCCAAGACAAAGGTAAGTTCACATGTTTATCACTTAAACATTTAACCCCTTAGTTACAACAGCACTAGGTATTTCCACCCAACAAGGCTTGGTGCTATTTTTCCATATATTTGGGATGATCAGGTGGTGAACATTCAAGAAGTAATAAATATGAAGAATTTATTTATGGCATATTCTGTGTATTTTGGTTTTTATTACCAGGAGCTCTCAAAAATTTAATTATTCATATTGTCGTCATTAACAGTTTTTTATCTGTTTACAAATACTCTGTACTGAAACTAACTTGCAATATGTGAAATGCAATAAAGTACATTGTATGTGCTAAGAATAATGATTAATAAGGCTCTGTTCCTGCTCTGTGAAGTAAAATGGCATGGCAGCTTGCCATTAGCCAATGGAAATGTTTCCAAAAAGTATCCTCTGGTGAACTTAATTTTTCTCAACATTTCATTTTATATAAAACCAAACTTAGTTGAGCTGTGGAGAGTTGGAATGTTCACTTTCGTGCAACCACTTTGATCTGGAAATGTGTCACCCTGATATGAAACATTTTGATAGAGATATATGCCATGTAGAGTCTACCATTTCTATATACACCTTCCTTATTTTGGGAGCTCACAGAGCTTCTTGAACCTGAAAGTTCTTAAATTTTATCACTATGTTTCTGTAAGGGAGGTTAGGCTGATAGTGAGTTAGATGGTGTGCAAGTTGGAAGACAAGTTTCCCCTTGAACAATCCTATAAGGAAATCCAGTGATTGACTGATTATTTATTTGTATGGACATTGGAAATGGTGGAAAAAACATAACACAACAATTGGCTGATAAGAAAGAAGGTATCCAGCACATCCAACCTGCTATGTAGCTGAAGGCCTCTGTGATCTTTTTAAGTTTTTGATTTTCCATCTATGATCCAGTTTTTATCAAAAAAAAGTTGAATCATCGATTTTCTTCTTACAAAAAAGAAAAACAGGAAAATCACTCCAATTGTTCTCTATCTTTTTTGCATTAAGTTTACTTCTGGTTATTTTTTATTAATATAATATAAATATGTCATAGATATTGATATAATATTAGCCCTAACTCCAATCTTACCTTTAGTTATATACACATACCTACTAATAATACTTGAAGAGATGTTTATAGTATTCCACCTGGAATTCTTAGCTGACATACAGTAAGAGTTAAAGCAGCTTTCTGAGTCTTAAGTCCTAGTAAACAATGAGTTAGGTATATTTTTGGAAAATACATTCAGTATCCTTTTGATAAGATGAGCAATGTGCAATCTGTCTATTCCATTTGAGCTGAAACGAGTTGAAAATGACCAGACCATAATTAGAAATAGCAAATTGCAGAAGCAGAAATATGAGATGTTAATATATTAGTTTTTCAGGTTTATCAATATACAGTATAAAGTCATTCCAAAGATATAGATAATGTAATTGATTTAGAAGTAGATTTAAAATCTATTTCACTTACAGGATCATGTGGAGAGGCAGCTGAGTCTTAAAATATAACACTATTCACCTTGCATCACAAAGACAATTTTATAAAAAGATCCAATTTTGATTTCATTGTTCATTTGGATTTATATACATCTATCTCAATCTTTTGGCAGCTTAAGATTACTTTAAATAAGTACAATTTTCAATTATATAGTGATTTTTCTTCCAAGGAGTCATTATGATGTGCATGATTTTGTTATTGCTTTTTGTTCTTATAGCTTTATAAAGTAGGTTTGCCTGAAAGGCATTGACCAGGAATTGACTGGCAGAAATGGATCCCAAATGGACCATCATATAAAATAGATTCATAATGGACTTTTAAACTAAATTTACTTTAAGTTTAGGAAAACTAGGAATTATGAAATTCAACTTTGGATATATCCAATATATTTTTAGATATGTATTTATTTCTTCCAGTCATTCCTGGTATTAAAAATAATGAAAAGAATTTTTTATGACTCAGAAACAGGGGTGCAATGCTACCGGATCGCACCTGATTGGGCGATCTGGTAGCAATGTCTGGAAATAGTTTGGAGAACCGGTAGTAAAAAATGGCTGCCGCCCCCCGCCCCCATGCCTACTGCATAGCTGCTTGCCTGCCTGTGCTGCTTCAAGGTCCCTTCTAACCCTGTTTTGTTTTTTTCTGCTTGCTTGCATGGCTAAGCCACCCACCTCCCCCCCACAAGCTTGCTTACCTTTTTTTTTCTTCAAACTGAATCCCAAGCCTCCGTTGGCAAGGCTTCAATTGCTGCAATCAATTGCATCAGCTAGCAACTGAAGTGGCTGGCTGGCTGCCTGTAATCAATCTCATCGGTGAGCTTAATTTAGCTGGCTGAGGAACTCTGGGAGTTGAAGTCCACAAGTCTTAAAGTTGCCAAGGTTGGAAACTCCCTAGGCCAGGGATCAGCAAAGTGCGGCTCTAGAGCCGCAAGCGGCTCTTTAGGCCCTCTCCTGCGGCTCCCTGTCAGGTGATCCCACCACTGGGAGGCCCCGCGTCTCCCATGAGATGAGGGAGGGAGGAAGAGAGAGAGAGAGAGGAAGAAAGAGGGAGAAAGAGAGGAGAAAGAGAGAGGGAGAAAGATGAGAGAGAGGGAGAAAGAGAGAGACCTGTTTAAAAGAAAATACCCCAGCGTGGCTGGGTGTGTGTGTGTCATGTGACTGGGTGGGAGCGAGTGATGTCAAGTTGGCCACGCCCACCCAGGTTTTGTGGCTCCCGGTGTTTTGTTTTCTGTGGGAAATGGGCCAAAGTGGTTCTTTGAGTGTTTAACATTGCAGACCCCTGTGTAACCTATTTGAAATCTTTGAGATTACAATTCCATGTATTTTGATTGTTTGTTAGCTGCATGCAACTCATAAAAATAGCTTGACCAACTCACCTTCTCAATATATGTTTAGGTTGTTTTATTTCCTTATACTGCATTTTATAGCAAGAACAACTTTTTTTTCCTTATTTCCCTGAAACAAGCAGCTCTTTTAACAATGCAAAGCAAAGCTGGTGGAATTGTGTCATTCTCCCATCATTGGCAGACTGCTTTGTGGATGGGATAAGATAAGGAACAAGGATGGGAAAGCGCTATTTAAAACTCCACTTAGGAACCTAAGACATTTACATTTGATAGAAAGGATTTAAACTGCATCACAAGGCAAGGTGCACACAATCATTACTGTTTATTTCTATATTGATTCATTTGCCTCTAACATCAGTTACCACACACTGTCAAGGAAAGGTAATGCCAGAGCAAGCTGTTTGCCAACTCACAGAAAATTAGCCGACAGAGAGTCAAAATGATTTGAGGCTTATCCATGAGTGGATAGCAGGCTTTTTACCTGTTTTTCACATCTGAAATAGTCCTTAACAAGCCAAATTGATGACATTATAGCTGAAAACATTCACAGCCACTTCACTTTGCTGGGAAAATGTGAAGTGGTTGAGAATCCACACATTTACAGAGACCACTGGGACATTCATTTAAGCAAGGATGGAAACAGACACACTAGTTTTAACT
>JANHFM010002711.1:183667-194401 GCA_032468115.1 Grayia smithii | reverse complement strand
CAAAGGTAAGGTCACATGTTTATCACTAGAACATTTAACCCCTTATTTACAGCAATACATCATGAGTTAGGTATTTCTACCCAACAAAACCAAACAAAAAACCAATAAGAAAAAGCATAATGTAGTTTCATCAACAAAGAAAAAAAAAACATGAGGAAAAAAAACCCTTGTAAACATCACAATGCGACACTGCTTTACCCATTCAGCATCATCATTACATCTATTCATTGGCAAAAAAGTTGCCTACCCCAATTTAGAAAATGGGACTTCAGAAAGGATTTTTACTTTCCTGAGGGTTCAGAGTGGCCCTATTTTAATGCCACCATTTCAAATGTTTTGATTGAAATATACCCTCTCATATCCTGGCATGATGCTTTATTGTGGAATAGAGAAAGGGAGTTTCTGGGGAAACATGAATGAAGAACACCCAGACTGTATACCAAAAGTATATAATCTTAGCAAGGCATCCAGCTAAAGCAAGCAGACATCTATATTGGGCAGCAGCTGGAGGCAGATAATAACTTTAGTAGCAACACCAAAGGCATCATTTCATGTTGTATAGAGAAAGCAATGATAAACCACTTCTCTATTTTGAAAAAAAAAAAGCCCAAATAGATGAGGTAGAGAATATAGTTCTGGATGATAGGCTCCCCCAGTTCATATGGCACTCAACATGCTACTGGGAGGGGCTGAGGCTCTTTCATGGTAGCAATGTGTTTATAATGCAACTAGATTAAAGCCTCTGGGACATCTAGTCACTGATGTTGCCTTGTATGAAAAGAAAATCTGAAGCTGTTAAGATAGAATTACAGTAGAAATTTGGAATATAAGATGCACTAATATGGCAAAGCTCAAAATTGGTGAAAATTGTTAATGTATAGTCAATTTACTCCATCTTAGGCATCCGTGAATTGAGATGGATTGAAACTGGACACTTTCAGACGGAAGTTCATACTATTTGCTATTCATGACTTTAAACATAAAGGAGGATGGCCTGCCTTTTATGGCCAGGAAGGATATAACAAAAACACTTCTTGGATATAATATAATCAGTGACCAAATGGCACCAATTAGATTTCACAGATAACTCTTTGATAGAATGATTACTCATGTTTTTGGTCCAAATAACAGATGAAAAAAGAAAGAAAGAAAGAAAGAAAGAGAGAGAGAGAGAGGGTGGAGGGAGGGAGGGAGGAAGGAAGGAAAAAGGAAGGAAGAAAGAAAGAAAGAAAGGGAGGGAGGGAGGATGGAAAAAGGAAGGAAGGAAGGAAGGAAGAAAGAAAGAAAGAAAGAAAGAAAGAAAGAAAGAAAGAAAGAAAGAAAGAAAGAAAGAAAGAGTGTGTGATGAATTTTATGGTAAAGTTCAATCTCAATTGATAAAATATACAAGTGATATGTGCTGTTTGTAATATACTGGAATGTCAAAATTGGAAATAATAATAAGGAAAATATAGTTGGACTCCATGGCTATTATGGTGTGTGGAAATGACCTTGGGAGATGTCCATGGAGGTTCTCAGTCATCCAGGTCATAATTGTCCCAAAGGTGCTTTTTCAAGAAGCACCTGGACTTTTTTCTTTTTCTTTGAAGATGTTTCACTTCTCATCCAAGAAGCTTCTTCAGCTCTTGTCCAGTTGCTTCTTGAAAAAGCACCTTTGGGACCAGTGGTGGGTTTCAACTGGTGTTACCATCAGTTCGCTTCACTTGCATGAACACCAAACTTGCGCTTTGCACAAGTGCATTGAATTTCAGAACAGCTGAGACATGGCAATCTGCTCTGCTGCGCCTATCAGCTGGGCTAAAAATGAACGAATATAGGTAGGTTTAGCACCCGGGAGGGCCAAGCTGATGGTTGCAATGAACTGGTTTGCTATCAACTCACTATCACCACTACCGGATTGCCCGAACCGGGGAGAAACGGTAACAACCCATCACTGTTTGGGACAACCATGACCTGGATGACTAGAGAAGCTTCTTGCATGAGAAGTGAAACATCTTGAAAGAAAAACAAGGAAGGCCAGTTTCCTCTTGAAAAATCAGCTTTGGGGCGACCTTGTGAGATGGGAGGAAGAAATGTTGTCAAGGGAATGGTAATGGAAGAGAGGGCATAGCCTGCAGCTACATGATAGGTTTTAAAAAAAGAAAGGAACCTCCCTAGTTTATCAGGCTGAAATGGCATAAGATTTATATTACCTGACTTGAAAGATTGATATCAGCTTTCCAACATGACCAGATGAGCTAATTCCATTTATTGTAAGGCTCACTAATAGAATCTTTCAAATTAAATAAGTAAACATTTTACACAATGACTGTTGAATACCATACATTTTACACTTGCTTTTATACAATATGCATTTGCTTTCAACATGCAAATGTTAACTGTTCCTTCTTCATAAATGCAACTCTAACAACAATGCACACACAACACACACACACACACGTACATGTACAAATGCAAAGTTTGTGTACCCAAATAAGTACTCCACAATATAACCTTGGGGATCATCATTTATAAAATCTGATTTTAGTAATATCCTTACAAATTAATAAAAAATAGGATCTCTTTATATTGCCCTTGGTTAAAGGAATCCAGTATGTTCAATTTGCTTTCACAATCCCTCTCCTTTTTTCAGTTCTTTCCATATACTGTACATCATTCGCAGAGGTACATTTTCTCTGTATTATTCTCAAATTTCAGTGTAAAACTCTTCATGTTGCCAAGATTTATAAATACCTTAAATTTTAACTTTCCCATTACATACTTTGTGGGGGCAAACTACAAGATCCCAGGTAGATACTTTGAGAATGCATTTTTATAAGTGGCATTAAAAATGTGTGCTAGCTTCTTTTGAGGTATTTCTGTTTAGTTACAACTGTTTGCAATGCCTGGTGTTGCAATACATTCTCATGGTAGAACTGATATATTTAAACTGATATATTAGAACTGATATATTTAAAACTGATGAAGGGCTAGTTTCAAAGGGCACTTATTTTGCTTTATGTGATCAGTTAATAATTATGACAAGAGGCTTGCTTATTAGATTATTTGGGATATGCCTGTCAACTACAACACATTGTTATAAAGGAATGAATAGTTATGTACTAGTAATAGAACATAACTAGTAGAATATAACTAATAGAACCCCCTTCATGGATTACTGCCTTGTCATGGTGAAGGGCACATCATGAGAAAGGTGGGGCTAGATGAATCACAAATTGGAATTAAGATTTCTTGGAAAAATATCAACAAACCTCAGATATACAGATGATACCATTCTAATGGCAGAAAGTGAAGAGGAACTAAAAAGCCTCTTGATGTGGATGAAGGAGGAGAGTGCAAAAGTTGGCTTGAAACTCAATATTAAGAAAACTAAGATCATGGAATCCGGCCCTCTCAATTCCTGGCAAATAGATGGGGAAGAAATGGAGATAATGACAGATTTTATTTTCCTGAGCTCCAAGATCACCGCAGATGGGACTACAGCCAAGAAATTAAAAGACGCTCCTGGGGAGGAAAGCTATAGCAAAGTTAGACAGCATACTAAAAAGCAGAGACATTACCCTGCCAAAAAAAGTTTGTATAGTCAAGGCTATGGTTTTCCCAGTTGCAATGTATGGCTCTGAAAGTTGGACCATAAGGAAAGGTGAGTGCCAAAGAACTGAGGCCTTTGAACCATGGTACTGGAGAAGACTCCTGTTCCTTAGACTGCAAGGTGATCAAAGCGGTCAGTCCTAGAGATCAACCATGACTGTTCTTTAGAAGGCCAAATCCTGAAGACGAAACTCAAATACTTTGACCACCTAATGAGAAGGAAGGACTCACTGGAGAAGAGCCTAATGCTGGGAACGATTCAGGGCAAAAGAAGAAGGGGACGACAGAGAATGATGTGGCTGGATAGAGTCACTGGAGCAGTTGGCGTGAGATTAAATGGACTCCGGGGAATGATAGAGGACAGGAAGTCCTGGAGGAACATTGTCGATGAGGTCGTGATGGATTGGACATGACTTCGCGACTAACAACAACAAATGTGCCAGTTTACTTCTCCGAATAAATGGGACTTTTGAGAGATGCTTGCGAAGGAGTTTTCTTTCGACGAAGGTTTTCTGGAACCCTGACAATATTCTATTCTATTCTATTCTATTCTATTCTATTCTATTCTATTCTATTCTATTCTATTCTAATATTTGTAAATAGTTAGAGTGGTCTTTGCAACAAAATTGATAATTCTTATAAAAATATGTAATGATAATAATGGAAATCACCAAACAGAAGAGAGAATTGGTAAATTTGTACGTATTTCTGTAATTATTAAAATATATTTTCTTGTAATATTGCATTCCACTAACATTTGTTCAGCAATGCTGGGAGCATTAGTCATTCAAATTTCCTAGTGATCTATTTTCAAGTTTGAAAGTTCTGATCTCAAAATAGTCTTTGGTGATAACAATTTCTTCTATTATTATCATTCGGCTGCTTGGATAACAATGTCATTGGAGCTAAATATATGTTTGAATCTTATTATAAAACTTTCAAATGTTACTGAAATTTTGTCAAATAAAACCACAAGAATGCCCATTTTCTTTTGCCATACCACCTATTGTTAATTTAAAGGGATTTAGTTTAAGATGCTAAAATTCTGTGATTGGCTATATAAACATAACTTTACCCAAATTTATGTTTCTTTCAGTAATGGACCTACAGTATCTCAGTATTTCATTATACTTGGAATAAAATAATTGTCATTTTGAGATACAGTTTGCTTAAAATGTGCTAAAAATTGGAAATTAAATTCAATAATACAATAAAGATAATACATTAATATTGTAATACTAGAAAAATATAATCGTTACAGTTTATGAAATTAATAGTTTTATTAATTTAGAATGGGATGAGTAATGCACAGTCTTTCAGATGCTTCAGGCTACAACTCTCTAAAGATTGATGGAAATTATAGTTCAGAAATATCTGTAAGGCCACATTTTTCTGATTTAAAGCATATCAAAAGTTCAAATAAATGTGTGTAACAGTATGTAATTTAATAATATAAAACCCAATAAATATCAACATTATATTAATATTATGTCATTCATTCAGTTACTATTAAGAGGCAGAAGGATTAAAATAATTGGCTCAAGTCAAACCAGTAACAAAGAGGAAAATGCATAAATAATTTTCCCTAGACTCCACTATGCCCTTTCATAATTCTAAATTATAAAGATGTTAATTAAGAAATAACTGTAGTTATAAAAAGTTAAATGTATTAATTATCAATAAATGTAAATCTGATTTATGTTGAGAGTAAAATAACTGTCAGGTATGAAAGATCAGGTCACACATGAAGGTCCAATTAAGTTGATTTTTTTTGCTAAACAGTTTATTGATAGGAGTCTTCTGAACCAAGGGTTAGAACCTGCTTGGAATTAGATAAAGGGGGTTGGACTTAGTCCGCTTGTGGCTACATAGGGATTCTAGGCTGATTCCTCTTTTAACCACCTCCAGGGTTTTCCATTCCTTCTCCTATAATATTTTTGGTTAATAGGAAAACAAGTCTTTACCTTGATTTTTGGTAATTTTAAGAGCAGTAAATGTAGTTATTTAACAAGTATTCAGAAATAGCTCTGGTATTTACTGACAACCTTCCATCAAGTACAAATAAAGTATAATTTAGTTTTGTGAGATTAGCCTAATCCTTTATTTTTTTTAATGGCAAAACATATAATTTACTGTTATCAGTAGCATATATTTTCATTTCATTTGGTAACTTGTACAACCTTTGAAAAACACTTTAGCAGCAGATTCACATTCTAAGCCCAAATGAATTTATCTGCCTTTAATGCCATTATGGTAGTGCTATAAAATTATGACTTGTAATGAGGTACATCAGTGTCTGTTCCTCATCATGTTAATATCTGAATGACAAGACCTGCATCATGACATCACAACATAAGCTCTGTTCTTTTGCATGTATTGCAGTATCATACACAAATATTTAAAGTGATAGAATATCCACTGCTAAGTCATGGATGCACATTTCATCACCTGCTCGCTACCTATGATATGGTGTTGCTGATCACATACTTGAGGCCCTTAAATACCATTCCAGCAAGTAATACAGGTATTTAAACTTTTTAAAAATTCCATTCAGTGCTTTGATTTTGTTACATTTCAATTTTCTCGGTTTAGAGAAAAATATACTATCCTGTAAATGTTTAAATTTAAAATCAACCAAATTATGTCAAATTATTTTCCTGGAAACCGAGGATCCGTATATCACTCTGTTAAGATAATATTATCTGATTAGAATCTAACTTTAAAACCTTTTGAATATAGCAGCAGCAGAATATTTAAAATATGTACATGTATGTCCAGGGTATGCTACTTATGATTGGTGCAGATAACTTTTTATGGAGAATGATTAACTTCCAAGCTAAAGTCAAGAGGGTAATATTGACTTCTAAAATCCTGGGGCCAGAATAATTTAAATTACTGATGCTTTATTTGGTTTAAATACAGGTTTGAGTACCTACTAGGCAGAGGTATAATTTAAATATCTTTGAAAATAGCATCTCTAATCTAAGATGCTGGTGGCTGCACATTTTCTTCTATAGCAGGTGATTTTTTAAATTGCACCTTTATTTTTTATAAATAAGGTAGCAAACATGTCTAATACTTCTTCATCCTATTTTTCCCACAACAACCCACCCTGTGAGGTGAGTTTGGCTGAGAGAGAATGACTGTGCCAATGTCACCCAACTGGCTTTCATGCCTAAAATGGGATTAGAATTCATAGTCTCCTGGTTTTTAACCTGGAGTCTTAACCGCTAGACCAAATCAGCTGTCACTGATAAATGTTAGGATCCAGGGTTTGTGTGTGTATGGAGGGAGTATACTCTCATCATATTAGTAGTACTTCCTCTTCATTTCTGCTTTTTAGGAAGCATGTTTACAATGTGTTCAGGAACTCCCAGAGCAAATATTACAACACAAGATATTGATACTATATTATCAGTACCAGTATTACTAGTGCAGCAAGAACTTGGTAGCCCCAAATCTTGGAAAGAAGGACCATATGATTAGAGAAAAACAGCATGAATGAAACAGCAGCATTTATTTTCTCACAATATGTTATAGCCAGGAACTGGATTACTGGGCATATATATGATTACAGATGCTCAAATTATTTACTTTTTTCTTTGAAAATGTATCGACTTCCTGTATTAAAATACTGTTTGCTCCATAGTTCGATGACCAATGAGGACATTTGGAATTTTGAAAGCATACTGTCAATATTCTTACCAAATAATTATAATAAATTCATTGCCTTTGTTATTACTGGGCACTAAGGAAATGCTGATTAGTAAAACTGTGTATGTATCAAGGTGGCAGCACATAAAGAAACAATATGTCAAGTATTGAAACAAGAAAACCTCTGGTAGAAGACATGCATTTTGAAACACAAAGTTTAACAAAAATATTTCTGGTAGACTAAAAAACATTTTATTCATCTTATTGTGCAATAAAATACCAAATCAATTGCATTTTCTCAATATTGTTATGTGCTGCTTGTTTCCTAGAAGGTTGAGTTTACTAGACCATGTTGATTCATTACAATATCTCACTAAAGTAAAAAAAAAAATGTTATGGGATGTCACAGAAAATGCTGGGAACTATTCTTAGCCAAGAATAATAATAAGCCAATCTGAAATTCACATACCCATAACAACAATTTTGGGTTTTCAAAGAGCTTAATTTGAAGCTTTTTCTTAAAATATGCATCAGGAAAACTGTTTGTCAAAAAAATAAAATAATGGATTTGGGGTTTTTTTTATAAACACATCTTGACAGTAGGCTTGGTTATTAATATGGATGGAAGTCTACCTTTATGGATCAGTACTATACAGGGGACCAAGAAGTATGGTGTATAATCAGGAAAACATAATAGATTTGTTCCTAAAAGTAATCAGGAGTTGAACTAGATTTGAAAGATACTTTCCTGAGCTTTGAGCTTGGTTGTTTGCTTGCATTTTTTATTCAGTTCACTTCATTAACAAAAAATCTATTACCTGCATTTTAGGATTTGCTATTACTTCCCAATAATATTTCAGATTAAATGAACTGTTAGAAAATGTTTGGCATAACTATCTAGGAAGCAAATTATCTTGGTCATACTTTTCTTCCTATTTTAAGCAGTTGTCAGATTGATAGAAATGGAAATTTCTATCATTTTCTTGTTATTTTGGAGAAAACAGTATGGATTTGGCAATTTACTTTACATAACAGCATACTTTCCATTGTATAAGTTCTATAAAAAAACATCGGCCCTGAAAATTAATAAAGACATATTTATATCCTTTATATAAAGGCAGCTTCTCAATAAATATAAGCTAAAACTTAAAAAGCAGGAAAACAATTAGTGGTAAAACAAGAACATAGCATTTGAAATTGAGTGGTCTTAGCTAAAAACAACCAAACAGAAAGCACACACATTACTAAGAGGTTTTCCATATCTTCATCTGATGTCAAACATATAACAAAGATGGTTTGACGAAAGCATCCTTAGGAAAGCTGTGTCACCATCAACATGGCCTTACTCATAACTAATCAATATCCTCCCCACATCTGAACTTACTAGAGAGTAACTTACTTCCGTGGCCAATCAAATACAAATTCTAAAGAAATGTTATTCAGTGGCATCTGGTACTACCTGGAGAATAACACAGCACACAGCAGCGTTTCTTAAAATATAGTCTTAGGATCCTTTCAGGGATCCTCAAAATCATTATTTTGTAAATTATTTACCAGCCTATATTGAAAAATAATACAATAATAAAATCCCATCGAGCAATGGTAAGAAGTGGTATTGCAAAAAATGCATCAATTTCAAATATTGATAAATATAACCCTTACAAACAAAAGGGGCTCGTCCATAATTTTTAAAATAGAGAATTTGTCCTGAGAGAAAAAAGTTTAAGCAACACACTGGTATAGAGTAATCTATGTTGTTCATCTATGAGACATGTTTTATGCTTTTTTAACTTGTTATTTTACCTGTAGGAAATCCCAGGGTAAAATATGCAAGACTCTAAAACTAATTTCAGAAAGAGGCATAACAAAAAGAGGCATAGAAAAGCAATAAGCAATCTATGAACAATACTTTTCAAAGTTAGTATTTTAAAATGTTTGGGATGGAGCATTTGATTTGATAATGAAAGTAGAGTTGGGGACCATCTTATCATGTTTGGAATGTACCATAATAAATATAATGTTCAAGTTATAAATATGTAATACATTAAAAGTATCTTATCTAAACAATACTATAAACTACCTACCATGTTCTCCTATCAGTTACCATTCATGTATTCTTAAGAGTTCATGGTTATAATGTAATATTGTTGTTCTTGTGTCAGTTGTGTAAAAGTGACTGTTTGTTTGGTCTGCTATTGAACTTTCAGATTACTAAAATGCAAAAACCATGTTGCTGTGCTTGCTCATTGAACTTTGCAAGCAGACTGCAAAAAGTATTCACTGGCAAGCATTTACATTAAAAAAAATTGCATGAATCCAATAGCAGAGAGGATTGTTTTGCACTAGTGTTGTTATTGTTGTTAGTTGCAAAGACATGTCTGACCCATCGTGACCCATGGACAACGTTCCTCCAGGCCTTCCTGTCCTCCACCAACCTCTGGAGTCCATTTAAGCCCAAGCCTATTGCTTCAGTGACTCCATCCAGCCACCTCGTTCTCTGTCATCCCCTTCTTTTGCCCTCAATCTTTCCTAACATTAGGCAAGGACTCCAGTGAGTCCTTCCTTCTCATTAGATGACCAAAGTATTTGAGTTTCATCTTCAGGATCTGGCCTTCTAAAGAGCACTAGTGTTATTCATAAACTATTTGATTGTAGTGGCTTCACTGTTTCTTCTTTGCTCAGCTCAGTTTTATGACTGACAGGGCAGGTACCGTCTACACAGTATAAAATCTGTTTGTTGCTTTTGTTGTCTGCTGTGGAAATTTTTTCTACCCATCTTATTTCCATCCAACTGCTGGTAAAAAGTGGCTTTGTCTACTAGTTTGGAGGTACTGTGCTAGAATGGAATCTGCTAGATGGTTGTATACAGTTAATATAGTTCTGTTAATACAGTTATTTTTCTGTCACTTTGCTTTTTTGTTATTATTTTAATGGTTTCTGCATATTCTTGATTATTATGTACACTGCCCAAAGTCACTAAGCAGGATAAGGCACCTATACAAATGTGATTAAATAAATAAATACACTTCTCTAATTTATCTGATCTCATATATAATAATTTTGAAAACCAATGGCCAACCCATTGGCTGATCTTTGGTGGTTTGTAAATGTGAAAATAATGCCTTTGCCTTGTCTTTGGCA
The DNA here is from genome assembly GCA_032468115.1 of Grayia smithii. Lineage (NCBI taxonomy): Eukaryota > Metazoa > Chordata > Lepidosauria > Squamata > Grayiidae > Grayia > Grayia smithii. The sequence goes on along the minus strand of JANHFM010002711.1, from coordinate 184,015 downwards.
TTCGCCATGGCCAAATTATGACTCTTTGCTAGGACTTTCCTTGACTTTTCTTTTCTTGTGGTTGTGCCTCCTCGGCAGGGCACACTAATCCTTATTTTCTGGATTAAGATGTTGAAGATGAAGAATCCATAGGGGGAAAAAAAAGTTCGGATGGGGCTCGGGGAGTCCAAGCAGGCCCCTCATTCCTCATTCCTGGCGGTGCTTTTCTGGGGCATCGCTGGCTCACCTCCTTCCGGAGGCAGCGATGGGAATGATTTGCTGCAAATGACATCAGCTGCCTGTGGTGGCTGTTGGCAAAGCGGCGGCGGCGGCAGCAGCAGCAGCGCGTGGCTGTGCCGGGTCTCCCCC
>JANHFM010002711.1:128773-140077 GCA_032468115.1 Grayia smithii | reverse complement strand
CTCACAAGCGCAATGGCCCACATCTAACAAAAATCAGAGTCTACGGTGCCTACTTGGAAATAGGACCTATTAGACTCACCTGGAGACGGATAGATGAGTGGTGTCTTGGTTCCTAAGACCATCAGAAATATGTGTTTTCCAATGGTCTTAGGCGAACCCTGTGAAAGGGTCGTTCGATGCCCCAAAGGGGTCCTGACCCACAGGTTGAGAAGCACTGCCATACAAGGTATCATAGTGACTGATGTTCACAAATATATATTGATGTTTAGGAACTTCTTCTTGGAGGGATTTAATCTTAAACATAACAGTCTCCAGACACTTGCTAAGACTTTATATGATATCCAAGATTTAAGCAGGAGTGACAGTGAATACATGAGTATTATCAGCATGCTGATAACATCCTATTCCAAACTAACAAGCAGCTTGATAGATATATTAAATAGAGCACCTCACACTGCAGTAATCATAGGTTTGAAGATTGCTGCCCAACTAACTGCAACTGCCCTTTGAGGTAAGAGCCAGAACACCAAAGCATGGTGCAATCTTACAACCTTTGTTGATGGTCCAGCAAGATGCCATGTTTAATGGTATTGGACATAGTTGATACAGGTCTAATAGGCCCAAGAAGGTGCATTCCCACATTTGATGGCTCAGAAAGGTAACTTTAGGTTGACCAATGTTGTTTCCATCCCAGGAAGCTGGACCTGAATCCTGTTTAGCAAGATATTCTTTTTCCCCCATAAGATTTTCTGTTGCTGGGACAGAGCTATCTTAACCATATTACTCAAAAACAGAAAGCAGTGTATCAGGTGAAAGTTATTAAAAATGAGGTCATCTGAAGGCTTCTTCTGCATTATGAATGTATATTCAAATCAGAAGCCAAGTATATTTGTTTCTGAAACAAACCTAGACAAGGTTCTAGAACAGTGGTTCTCAACCTTTCTAATGCCGCGACCCTTTAATACAGTTCTTCATGTTGTGGTGACCCCCCAACCACAAGAGGAGTTCCTAAGACCATCGGAAATATGTGTTTTCCAATGGTCTTAGGTGACCCCTGTGAAAGGGTTATTCGACCCCCAAAGGGGTCCCAACCCACAGGTTGAGAACCACTGTTCTAGAAGCAAGTTTGCTTTTTTAGTCCATGATCTTTTACATCTGTATATTCTAGTATATTTGCCTTCTTCATGCTTACTTTGCTCTTTAAATGTAGGTAACATTACTATCCAAGTCTAAAACAATAACATTAAATTGGCTCAATCTTTCTAGGAAGTCAGCAAACACAGCTGAGATATTTCCATGGCTAAAACCATGATGGAATATAAATACTTTTGAAATAAAAGCAACTTTTCTTAATATGGAAATGCCTTGGCACTGAGCCTGTATATAATTGCTATTTTTTTCTCTTGCAGATAACAGTGTATATTAGAGAAAAGAAGACTTTAGACTAGCATAATTACTTTGATTTGTACTAGAACACTGAAATCAATTATGGGGGGCCAAAGGCAAAATTCTAACTCAGGAAGCACATCTACTTTCTACTGATTTAATTTTGAGACATAAATATGAATGAAGTGTATGCAATCATATCATATTTCTGCTTGGGTTTTTTCAATTTCAGATTGGAGAATTATTGAGCACTACTCACCCTGCCAACAAAGCCAGCTTAACACTTTTCTGTCCTGAGGAAGGGGACTGGAAGAATTCAAACCTTGACAGACACAACCTTCAAGATTTTATCAACATTAAGCTGAATTCTTCTTCTATTTTGCCTGAAATGGAAGGCCTTTCTGAATTCACAGAGTACTTGTCAGAATCAGTGGAAGTACCATCACCATTTGATATTTTGGAGCCGCCAACATCAGGAGGCTTTCTGAAACTGTCTAAGCCTTGTTGTTACATTTTCCCCGGTGGAAGAGGGGATTCTGCATTGTTTGCTGTGAATGGGTTCAACATGCTTATCAATGGAGGATCCGAGAGAAAATCTTGTTTCTGGAAACTCATCAGACATTTGGACAGAGTAGATTCGATTTTGCTCACTCACATTGGAGATGATAATTTGCCAGGAATTAACAGCATGTTGCAACGGAAAATAGCAGAATTGGAAGAGGAACAGTCTCAAGGCTCTACTACCAATAGCGACTGGATGAAAAATCTAATTTCGCCTGACTTGGGAGTTGTATTTCTTAATGTTCCTGAAAGCCTAAGAAACCCTGATCCTAACTTGCAATTAAAAAGAAGTGTAGAAGAGGCTTGTTTTACGTTGCAATACTTAAACAAGCTATCCATGAAACCAGAACCTCTCTTTAGAAGCATAGGAAACAACACTGACCCCATTATCCTTTTTCAAAAAATGGGTGTAGGGAAACTGGAAATGTATGTGCTTAACCCAGTCAAAAACAGCAAAGAAATGCAATATTTCATGCAGCAGTGGACAGGTACGAACAAAGATAAAACTGAACTAATATTACCAAATGGTCAAGAAATAGACATCCCAGTTTCCTACCTGGCTTCCATCTCATCATTGATTGTATGGCATCCTGCAAACCCTGCTGAAAAAATCATCAGAGTTCTTTTCCCAGGGAACAGTACACAGTATAGCATATTAGATGGCCTAGAGAAGCTGAAACATCTGGACTTCCTTAAACAACCAATAGTGACACAAAAAGACTTAAGTGGTAACCTGACAAGTCCAGCAGTAAAGCAGACAAAACTGAAGCAGAGAACAGACAGTAAAGAAAGTCTCAAGCCAATCACTAAAACACTGTCTACAAAGACTGTCAGAAAAGAATCGAGAGAGGAGGCCTCTGACACAGGGAAATCTAGCCCACCAGAAAAGGCTCAAAAAGTAGAAAAACCCATCGTAAAAAAGGAAAAACCAGCAAAAAGTGAAAGTAGGCTCTCTGTGACCGAAAAAGACCTAACAGCAAAGGAGCAACAAACTGTGAAATCTGAAACTATTGAAAAACAAACCACCGATGTGAAACCAAAAGTAATAAAGGAGAAACATGTGAAAAAGGAAGTGAAAGTAAAATCTGAGGAAAAACAAGAGGAGAAAGAAAAGTCAAAGAAAGAGGCGCCTAAGAAGGATGAAAAATCCCAGGCCAGGAAAGAAGAAAAGCCTAAAAAGGATGATTTGAAGAAAGAAATAAAGAAAGAATCTAAAAAAGAGCCAAAGAAAGAAGCTGCTCCAAAAGAATCCAAAAAAGAAGAGAAAAAGGAAGTGAAAAAGGAAGAAAAGAGAGAAATCAAGAAGGTTCCTAAGGAGATAAAGAAAACCTCTGCTGCTTTGCCTGAATCAAAGAAGATTACGGCAAAGTCAAAACCACAGAAGAAGGAAGAACCCATCAAAAAAGAAAGTGGACTTGCTGGGAAACCCAAAGAAAAAGTTAAAAGCAAGCCAGTGAAGAAAGAGCTCAAAGTGGCTGAAAAATCAGCTGCAGCAGCGACTATTTTGGGAGCTGGGGCTGCAACAGTAGCAGCTGCAAGCCTAGCAGCCAGTGGGAAAGAACTTGAAGTTGAGAGGTCACTTATGTCCTCACCAGAAGACTTAACAAAAGATTTTGAAGAACTAAAAGCAGAAGAAGTTGAAGTAGTGAAGGAAACAAAGGAAGATAAAGATAAAAATGAAATCCATCTAACTGACGTAGAACTAAAGGAAGATTATACAGTTCAAAAAGAAAAAATAGAAAGTCCAATTCATTCTCCTGATGAAGATATCACCGCTGCAGAACCTGAGGCAGAACGTGAACAAACTCCTGAAGAGCTGGAGTCTGTGGGAAAGGACAAGGTTGATGACAGTGAAAAATTTGAAGAGGAAGGAGCAGGTTTTGAAGAATCTTCTGAGGCAGGTGACTATGAAGAAAAGGCTGAGACTGAGGAGGCAGAAGTACAAGGGGACAATGAAGAAGTACCAACAAGTTTCAAAAAGCAAGGGATAAAGGATATCATTGAAACAGAGGAGATTGAAAAAGAAATGATAGAAGCCCCCGAAAACGAAAAAATGAAAGTGTTAATGTATGATAAAAAAGCAGAATTTAGAATGGAGTATGAAGATCACTATGAGGAAAATTTAGAAGAAACAACAATTGAAAAGGCAGAAACAGAAGACACTGAAGAAGAAATTGAACAAGACAAAACTGAGGAGGTCAAAGATGAAGACGAAACTGAAAAAATACAAGCTGAAGGGGATTATGTCATGGCTGTAGTAGACAAAGCAGCTGAAGCTGCTGAAATGGATGATAAATATGGTTTGCCTGTAACTACTCCAACTAAATTGTCAGAATCTCCATCTCCGGCAAAGGAACCAGCATCTTCAATCCATGATGAAACTCTACCTGGTGGCTCAGAAAGTGAAGCAACTGTTTCAGATGAAGAAAACAGAGAAGACCAGCCTGAAGAATTCACTGCTACTTCAGGTTATACCCAGTCCACTATTGAAATATCCAGTGAACCAACTCCAATGGATGGAATGTCAACTCCACGAGATGTAATGAGTGATGAAACAAATAATGAAGAAAGTGAATCTCCTTCCCAAGAATATGTTAACATTACTAAGTATGAGTCAGCACTATATTCTCAAGATTTTGCTAAATCTAAAGTTGCTCCTCTTCCTGATCCTTTTAATGGATTATCCGAAGGATCAAAAACAGATGCTACTGAAGGCAAAGACTATAATGTTTCAGCTTCTACCATTTCACCACCTTCTTCATTAGAGGAAGATAAATTTAACAAAACTTCCTTCCAGGATCTGTATCATCTTCGGGAAAATGAATTCAAAACTCTTAATAAATTAGAAATTTCAGAAACTTGGGATGAGAAGACTAGCCCAACTATAGATGAAAGTCCAGCCCCACTATCACCAGTTGCTAAAACACCTCTTAGCGAACGTAGTGTGAACTTTTCCCTAACTCCCAATGAGATTAAAACATCAACTGAGCCTGTATCTCTGACAACACTGCCAGAAAAACATCACGAAACCCAGGAAGAACAGTGTCCTAGCCCTGATGATAAAACATTAGAAGTGGTATCCCCTTCACAATCAGCTGCTGGAAGTGCTGGTCACACTCCTTATTATCAGTCTCCCACTGATGAAAAGTCAAACCAACTTCCAACTGAGGTTCCTGGAAAGACAACTGAAGTACCAATCAGTGTTGAAGTTAGTGATGCCAAAGACAATGTTGCAAAACATAGAATAAGCCCAATGGATGAACCAGTGCCTGATTCTGAATCGCCTTTTGAGAAAGTGCTTTCACCTTTACGAAGTCCACCACTTATTGGTACAGAAACTTCTTATGACACATTTTTAAGTGCTGATATAAAATCTCTCAAAGAAACTGAAACCACCTTTGAAAAGAAAAGTGAAACAGATGATTCCATGTTGCAGGAGAGCTCAGTTTCTGAAGTTACTTCGACAAACATTTTCCAAGAGCAGCAGGATGAAAAAGATTTGGAGCTGACACCTCCAAAATCAGACATTCTTCTAGAAAAGAAAAGGGATGATTTAGAAACTTCAGAAATTCAGTCTGCATTAGTTTTGGATGAGAGGAAGCTGGCAGAGGTTTCTCCTACTCAGGTGGATATTAGTCATTTAGGCTATTTCAAAGAGGACACTAAAATGTCAATATCTGAAAGTACCGTCTCTGATAAATCTGCAACTCCTGTTGATGAAGTTGTAGCAGAAGATACTTATTCCCATATTGAAGGAGTTGCATCTGTTTCTACAGCATCTGTTGCTACTAGTTCATTCCCAGAACCAACCACTGATGATGTATCTCCTTCGTTACATGCTGAGGTGGGATCTCCTCACTCTACTGAAGTTGATGATTCTCTTTCTGTGTCTGTTGTACAAACACCAACTACATTTCAAGAAACAGAAATGTCTCCATCTAAAGAAGAGTGTCCAAGACCAATGTCTATTTCTCCACCAGACTTTTCTCCTAAAACAGCAAAGTCAAGAACACCAATACTAGATCATAGATCTCCCGAACAATTGACTATGTCAGTAGAATTTGGACAAGATTCACCTGAACAGTCTTTGGCCATGGATTTTAGCAGACAGTCGCCTGAGCAACCCATAGTAGGTGCTGGTGTGCACCATATATCTGAAAATGGTCCCACAGAAGTTGATTTTAGCCCTTCAGACATGCAGGAACATGGATTTCCAGATAAAATATCACCAGTGGAACAAGTGTGTTTTAGCCACGAGAAGGATATTTCAGAAATTATTTCGGTTTCTCAGATAGAGGCTTCACCTTCACCTTCCACTTCCTCTGTCCATACACCTTCACAGGCAAGTTCTCCCCTGCAAGAAGAAATCCTATCGGCTGTTACACAGCCTAGTGATATGCCATTACATTCTACATTTCCATCAGAAAAAATGCAAAGCTTGGGAGAGAAACTCTCACCAAAGTCTGATTTATCTTCATTGACACCACGGGAATCTTCTCCTTTGTATTCACCTAGTTTTTCAGATTCACCACCCATAATGAAAGAAACAATGGCTGCTTCTCAGTCATCTCTATTATCACTGCATGTATCCCCAGACAAATTGTATGGCTATCATACATCAATAGTTCAGGATCCTGAGACAAAACATGACCAAGAGCTTCTAGTATCTAAGGATCAGGAAGATACCGAAGAAACATCCATTTCACCAGAACCACTTATTTACTCCTATAAGGAAACTGGAGGAACCACTAGGTCACCTGAGGCTATTAGTTATTCCTATGAAAACACAGAAGTCACTGAATCCCCTGAAACCTTTGATTACAACTATGGTGCAACAAAGGAAATCACCAGATCAATAGAGGCAGAAAGTTATTCCTATGAAAAAACAGAAGAAACCACCAAGTCACCAGAAGCCCTTGATTATTCTTATGAAAAATCCCCCAAACAATCAGAGTCTGTCCATTACCCTTTTGAGTACGCAGAGAAAGCTACCAAATCACCTGAAATTTCAAGTTATCGTTATGAGAATGACAAATACTTTGTTTCGGAAAAATCTGAAATCCGTCAAGATGTTGATTTATGTCTGGTCTCATCCTGTGAATACAAGCATCCCAAAACAGAACTGTCACCTTCTTTTATAAATCCTAACCCCTTAGAATGGTTTGCAAATGAAGAACAATCCCAAGACCAAGAAAAGCTGTTGGTTCAGTCTGGAGGGGCTCCACCACCCTCTGGAGGAAAACAGCCAGCTCGCCTGTGTGGTGAAACACCCCCGACTTCTGTAAGTGAATCTGTTCCATCACAGACCGACTCAGATGTACCCCCTGAAACGGAAGAATGTCCTTCCATTACAGCAGATGCTAACATTGATTCAGAAGATGAATCTGAAACGATACCGACAGATAAAACAATTACATATGAACACATTGACCCTCCCCCAGTCCCTGTTCAAGATCGCAGCCCTTCACCAAGGCACCCGGATGTCTCCATGGTAGATCCAGAGACATTACCTATTGATCAGAATCTAGGGAAGCCTTTGAAAAAGGATCTGAAAGAAAAAACAAAAACAAAAAAGCAGGGGACTAAGACCAAATCTTCCTCTCCTGCCAAGAAGAGTGATAGCAAACCTAAGCAAGTGGCTTCTCCAAAACCTGCTGGCTTGAAGGAATCACTGGATAAAGTTTCCAGAACAGCTTCTCCAAAGAAGAAGGAGTCTGTGGAGAAAGCTGCCAAAAATATCTCTACTCCAGAGATAAAATCATCTCACAATGAAGAGAAAGATAAGGAAACTAAGAATGCAGCCAACTCTACAACATCAAAGTCAGCAAAAACTACAACTTCAGGTGAGATAAATTGTAAAGCTAATCTCCTATATTGGCTTCCTTCAACCTATTGTCTTTGTGATGTGCCAGATTGCAGCACTCAAAATTCTCAGCCTTCATTGACAATTGGTGGCTAAGAATTCTGAAAACAATTGGATTACTGTAATTAAATTACTAAAGAGAACATAGATATATTTTGCTGTAGCTGTATTTAAACCTGCCTGCTTTAAAAGCCATTATTTTACTGTAGTATTAAGTTAGTTTATTTATTTATTGTTAACCTGAATGATTCGGGTATGATTCAACTTGTTAGAAAAACACTGGGGTGTATAAAATGAAACATTTATGTTTGTCTACCTGTGTTTCTAAACAATATTTGAGAATATTTTGGTGCTGTGCAAGACAAAACAAAATTCCCACAGTAAAAGTTTTACCACATGGACAATGTGCTAGCATTTTTAAGAATCAATGAGTACACACTCCAGTCCAGTTCAATTTAAAGATGGCAGTTGGAATGTAGAAAAATATTACTGCTGTGATTTTTCATGAAATCTTTTCAAAAGAATCTTTCATGAGAAACATTATAGTTTGAAAGAAAAATAGAAAAATATATATCAAACAGGTTCCCTAGTCAAATCACGATAACTATATATTGCAGAGTTCTTTCATGTTAAAAAAAGGACTAGAAAGTCAGAATGAATTTTAGAACTTAAATATTCAGGTCATTTTATACCCCTCACAACTCTTAGGATTTAACAAAAAGATATCAAACTTTGTCATAATGGCTAATATATTATTCCTTCTTTGAAAAATCGTGCTTCAAATTGGGATTAGATGGAATATATATAAACATAATCTGTTGTTACAGGAAAATTGTATGGAAATATCTTTTGGAACTTTGCCTAGTATAGCACAAGTAAAAAAAAATGCTGAATGGATAGTAGTTATTCAACTTGAGGTGCCTGTCCTTTTCTAACTGTTCATTTCAAGATATTTTGGATTTTAAAACCCATATTTCCTTCACAGACAAATCCAAGTTATGGAATTGGAACCCTTACATGTGGGGTGCCTCAGGGGTCGGTTCTCTTCCCCCTGTTCTTTAACATCTATATGAAATCGCTGGGTGAGATAATTCATGGCTTCGGGGTGAGGTATCATCAGTATGCTGATGATACCCAGTTATACATCTCTACCCCGGACCATCACAGGGATGCCCTTTCTGTGATATCCCGATGCCTGGAGGCAGTGTGGGCCTGGATGGGCAGAAACAGGCTCAGACTCAACCGCTCCAAGACAGAGCGGCTGTGGATGCCGGCATCTCGTGGTCTGGAGGTCCCATCACTTTTGATGGGGGGTGGGAGGCATTGGCTCCCTCTGAAAGGGCTCACAACTTGGGAGTCCTCCTGGATTCCCGGCTGTCTTTAGAAGACCATTTGATGGCCGTGACCAGGGGGGCTTTCACCCAGGTTTGCCTGGTGTGCCAGTTGTGCCCTTTCCTAGACCGGGATGCCCTTTCCACAGTCACTCACGCCCTGGTTACTTCTCAGTTGGATTACTGCAATTCCCTCTACATGGGGCTGCCCTTGAGGTGCACCCGGAGGCTCCAACTGCTATAGAATGCGGCCGGGCAGGTGGTTATGGGAGCTACCCATTACTCCCGTGTAACACCTCTCCTGCACGAGCTGCATTGGTTGCCGGTGGCCCTTTGGATCCACTTCAATGTGCTGGTACTCACCTATAAAGCCCTTCATGGCTTAGGTCCAGGGTATCTGCAGGGCCATCTCCTGCCTTCCTCCCACCGTCCCGTGCATTCACATAGGGCTGCCCTCCTCAGGGTGCCGTTGACCAGACAATGTCGGCTGGCGACACCCAGGGGTAGGGCGTTCTCTGTGGGCGCACCCACTCTCTGGAATGGGTTACTCATCAAGCTCCAGACGGCGCCTGATCTCCGCTCTTTCCGTCGTGACCTAAAGACGTGGCTATTCCAACAGATGGGCTGATGCTGTTTCCAGGGTTTTTATTATTTATTAATTTTGATCGCATATGGGTTTTAAATTGATTTTAACTATTATCTTAAATTGCTTTTATATGTTTTATTTGTTTGTTCGCCGCCCTGAGTCCCTTGGGAGAAGGGCGGCATATAAATTTGCTAAAATAAATAAATAAATAAATAAATAAATAAATAATCATCAATTGTTATGCTAGGTTTTAGTTTATAGTTATCATCAGTATTTGAGAAAGCAAATGAAAAATTACTGCATTAAGAAATGATAATATTTCTGTCAGTGATTGCTAGAAAATTTAAAACCTGTGTTTAGAAGTCAGAATAATTCAGTGTCAAACTAGATTCAACAACATTGGAAAATAACCTTAAATGGTTAAAATGATGGATAATATTCTTACTTCTTAGTCAAAGGAAAATACTGCTCTTAATATACATAGCAATCTGTGGTCTTAGTTTAAAAGTAGCCACTGAGCATTGTGTTATTCTCTACTAACTAAAGTGATGGTACTAATGCTTCAATTTATATTTAAATGTTAAAGAAAGTTAAAACTTTTTGATATTATTGAGCTGGGGAAGGCTACTATAATTTGAAACCATAACATTAGAAAGAAATATAAGCTGCCCAGAGTCATTGAGAGTTCGGTAGCCTATAAATTGAATACATTATTATTACATACAGAACAATGTGAACTCACAATAAATTATTATTACTATCTGTTCACAAGAATATGAAGTCACAGCTGCAATTTTAAGCTGGTTTTAGTCTTTATATGCATTGAGTTTTATTCAAAAACTTAAGATGTTGGTGTAGTATAAGTGAGGATTTAAGCGGTGTGATTTTTTTTGTAATTGACAGATGGAAAATTTGTCAATACACAGATTTTCAAAGTGCTTTCCAGAGTGCTTATAACCACTGGAAGCACCACAGCTGGTTTATGCCACAAGGTTTCAGTTTTGATTTTCAGGTCTGGATATTTTTGTTCTTCTCCATTCTTTGTCTTCTATTCTACTATCCCCTAGTATTTCCACATCAATCATCCATACTTTCTTCTTTTAACCTCAGTTGTATCTGGTGTATTAGGGTCAAGACTTTAGCGAGCCAAGACTTTACCAGTTTTATTTGGAATTCCAACAAAATTTTAACCTACTCATTTTTTACTACTTTTTCAACTCTTATGTTCCCACAATTTTTTTCATTACTGGTACATAATAACTTTTACAGATGTTCCAGTGAATCATTTTGCATTATGCCATTGTTTATAATCAGTTATGTGATAAGTGAAGTCATCTCTTTTCTTATTTTTTAGTCCAAACTGTCCAATTTAGCTTTTGTTCAGTTAAATAATTCCCGCATATCATATCACAGAAACAGTCTAGGTACTGATGGCTTTGATATTGTTTTGACCGTTCAATTTTCTATTTAGCAATTTATCCATTCCTTGGATGTATCCCAGGGTGAAATCCAGCAGGTTCTGACAGGTTCTAGAGAACCGGTAGCGGAAATTTTGAGCAGTTTAGAGAACTGGGAAA
>JANHFM010002711.1:112766-125065 GCA_032468115.1 Grayia smithii | reverse complement strand
TGTGGGACAGAGATGACAGTTGCTCTTTAAAAATTAGGATTTAAATCGAGTTGATTTAAATCAAGCCTTTTTACTGGGGATTTAAATTATGATTTAAATCGTGATTTAAATCGACTTGATTTAAATCAAATCCACCCTGGTCTCTGTAGTTGTAAATCCAGTAATAATACTTAACAAGAACAACTGCAGATCAAAAGATGTTTTTTTCTTAAACACTTTCTACATATTCCACCATATTTTTATCCAAAAAGCTTTGACTTTTCTACAAGTCCACCACATATAGGCTTCCTTTGCTATTGTTGAGGAGGCGTATTGGGCAGAAAACAGAGCTGAGCCGGTATGTGACATATATTTTTATGCAGAAAAGCTCCTGCTGCACTTGAGTTGTGCTCGAAACTGTAAGCCGCCCTGAGTCTCCGGAGAAGGGCGGGATACAGGGGTGAAATCCAGCAGGTTCTAACAGGTTCTGGAGAACCGGTAGCGGAAATTTTGAGGAGTTCAGACAACCAGCAAATACCACCTCTGCCTGGCCCCAGAGTGGGGTGGGAATGGATATTTTGCAATATCCTTCCCCTAGGAGGGAAGGGAATGGAGATTTTGCAGTATCCTTCCCCTGCCACGCCCACCAAGCCACACCCACAGAACCGGTAGGGAAAAGTTTTGGATTTCACCCTTGGCGGGATATAAATAGAAATTAAAAAAAAAAAAAAAGAGCATCGTTGAAACTGGTGATGGAAAACCTTTCCTTTGCAGCTGTTCTAGTACTGGAGGTTGTCCTCAAGATGGACAAATTAATAACTGACCTTTCAGAGGCCGTTGTGCTCTTCATACAATGTTTTCATCTTATCAGTATAATTTCACGAAAAAAGGCACAGGACGTACCTTCCTGTAAAGTCAAGGGGCCTATCCAACTGCATTTGTTTGGCTCGCACACAAAAGAGACACCACTTGGGGATTTTGTGTTTGGTTTTGAAAGGCTTCGGGCTGACTTTTTCCTGCATTTTAGTTGTGTTGATTAGACTGCAAGACTTGATTATTATTTTTTTTCTGGGAAGATGACAGTTTCCTATATTGTATTAAACTAGGAGTCCTAGAACTGGGTGTCAGAAAAATCTAACTCTTTGTTGCCATCTAGTGGTTCTCTGAGTTTTTGTAAGCTAAGTTTGTTAGCTCTACATTGAACTAGAACTATTTATTTATTATATTTATAATAATATTTTAACTAGGAAACATTTCTACAGCTAGGGCTTTAGTTTTCCATTTTTTAAATTTATAGGGGAATCCAATAGCCTCAGAAGCAGGAGTGGGTTCCACTCACCTTCGCTACCGGTTCTCTTCGTGCATGCGTAAACCGCGCTACCGCGCATGCGCAGAAAATTAATTTCCCAAAAATCGGCAAAAAAAGCGCTCTGCGCATGCGCAGAACGCTAATTTTGCCGATTTTTTCAAAAAAAGGTAAGTTGGGCCACGCGGGTAGGACAGGGTCCGGGACGCTGCGAACCGGTTCGGTGACGTCACCGCGTCACCGCTACCGGCTCGCGCGAACCGGACCGAACCCGGGGGGAACCCACCACTGCCATGTGTCCATAATTAATTTATTTTCATTGCTTAATGATATAAAGCTAACTTCTAAGTTCATATGCAAAAAGTTTTTCTCTTTAAAAAAATACTTCTTGCACTTTTTACATTTATTTATATTTACTTATATGGACACCCATCTTATCAGTGTGACTCTGGTTAGCTAACATGAATCAAAATGCAATATAAATACATACTGTATATTAAAAATCTATTTAGTTGCATACTTGCCCAAATATTTTTCTGTGCTCCAAATACTGTGCCAGGGAAGGATTCAATTATTATAGAAAAGAGGCGCTCACATTTCTAAAATAATGGTTAATAAAATTTTAGCAACAATTACCTAACAGAATTTTGAAAAATACTAAAATGAAAAACTTATCTAAGGATTGTTATGTTTGTGTTGTAAAAGGGTAGAACATACATAAATAATAGAGGCAATATATTCTCAGTAGCATTTCTCTGGATATAATAAGGATGGTGGTGCCCTAAGATATTGTTCTGCTTTTCAAAATCCATCTATATATTGCTAAAACACTCTTTCCCATAATCTTTAACTGGGCTAAACAATACATCATAGAGCAAAAAATTTCTGAGCCAAGGTACCGCAAATGGACTAACTTATAGAACGTGTCCAAAATCTGGGAGTCTTATCTCCTATAGAATTGAAATTTAGAGATTTTATAAAATATGTTATCATATAAACATTATCATAAAGCAGTTTACAAAATGTCATACATTTCCTATGCCGATGTTTGACTGTGGTATATAGTTCAACATGGGCTACTTTCAAAGCAGATACACTTCTGAATGAATCCCAACTTTTCAGTGAAGGCAGTACATTATAAACTCTGTCACTGTTGAAGACATTGAACAATCTGGTAAGGAAATATCTCTGAAAGGATGATCCAATGGGTCATAGGTTGTCTAGTAACAACAAATGTCTTCTTATATCCAGTTATTCCTTCTGATGATTAAGCTTTCCCAATTGGCATTCTCGAGATGTGTTGGGATGGTCTGAGAAGGTTATGATTGTAATTCCACCACATCTAAATGATGCCAAATTTGGTAAGATTATGCACAAGTATTTAAGACATACTACTGGTAGTTGGTTGGTAGTGCAGTCACAGGGCTTTACAAAACTCCCAGTTTGAGAATTTCATGTTTTAGGAATCTCAGAATGCTCTGTTCCTTGCTGATATGATGTTGTAGGGGAGGGATTCACTTCCAGAAATTGCTGAACCAACCCACAGCAAATTTTACGTTCCAAGTTTGTGCACATCCATAGAGTGTCAGTAGTGAGATTTCTGATTGTTCTTCCTTTTGTAATTTATTCTCTAACGTATTCTTTGTATGACAGGTGACATTAATCCCAACGCATGATTCAGAAGTGATGAGGGAATGGTACCAAGAGACCCATGAGAAACAACAGGATCTTAACATCATGGTTTTGGCAAGCAGTAGCACTGTTGTTATGCAAGATGAATCTTTCCCTGCATGCAAGATTGAACTGTAAAAAAAAAAAAGCAATGCATTTCAACTTTAAACTTTGTTTCCAGAAATTCTTGAATTTGAAAATACTTTTTCTAAAAATATAATCCATCTAATTCAGCTGCTGAACTATATATACCTGCCAAATGCTATACTGTATCAGAGTGATGCAAGTCACTATTTTTTTTCCAGTCTTTGCTAATTGCTAAGGGAAATAACAGTATTCCCACCATAGGGTTCAAATTACTGCAAAACCTGCAGATTCAGGTTCATCTTCATTGAACACTAGGAAACCATGCACTAGCAAACACTGCTGACTTCTGCCAGGTTGGGGGCATTTGCCCTTGGAAGAAACAGAGAGAAAAGATGGAGAGAGAGAGGAGGGGAGGGGGAAGATGAGTTGGATGGCATAGAGGAGAATAAAATAATTAATTCTGCATTAGTTACAAAGCAGTCAGTGACTTACCTCCCGCAGTCTAGCATCCTAGAGAAAGAAATATTCGGGTTTTTTTCCCCCAAAGTAGGCATATTTTATTTAATGACATCTTAGCTAGAACATTGAGTGAAACAATGTGGTTTTGAAGGAACATTGCATTGGAAACACTTATTATTGGCAACTTCCCATTCAGTGTTTCATTGTCACGTAACACAATTCTCTTAGAGAAAATACGCATGTAGTTTGAACCCCATTCAGTTTACCATGCGGATATATTGGTCTAAGGCATGCTCCCAGCAAAAATTCAGAGTTCTTTCAAATTTGACAAACTTGCATGCTAAAACACCTGGGTCACTGACAAGTTTACTGAAGCAAAATACCAAAGCAGTTGGGAGTACCTATGGTAGACAATTTGCCTTAGAAAGTGACTTGAATGTACAAAGATACTTGATGCACTTATTTTTTAATGCAAGATAGCAAGTTTATAAAACATCTGTGTAGGATTATAGTTACACCAGTACAGAACTATGCGTGTTCATGTGTGCTATTGGAAACCTCTCTGATTGGTCAAACAGCTTGGTGCTATGAATTATGTATGTAAGTTGAACACTTCATTGGTGCACCTGAACAGCAAACCTTGTTTGAAGTTATTATTATTTTTCCCCTCTCTTTTTTCCTGCTTCCTGGAGGCATGAAAGAAAAGGTGTTCGGTACCAGAAATTCAAAATAACAAAAATATATGGAATATTACAAAAAGGTTGTCTGCACATCTGTACAGTCTTTGAAGCTTTCTTTTGTCTTACATTAATTTGACTGTTAATTTAAGAGTGAACATGGGGACAAATGTACAGAATTTTTTTAGCTGTGCACAAATTTTTAATAGATGAATTTTTAAACATGTTTTGTTTACAGGAAAATGCAGGAAAAAAAACCCCAGGTGAAGGCGAATTTTTTAGTAGTTTTGTAAGACAACGCATAGTGTTATTTTGAGTTCTGGTGAGAATGAAGTACGATAAAACAGTACCATATTTATTGAACATAGCTGACTGCCAAGGATTATCTTGCGGAGAGCACACTAGCAATATCGTTATGTGTTAGTGATCAAAGAACTAAGGACTGAAAGGTTAGTTTGCTCCAGGCAGCTTGGATTGGGGGCTATTCCATGACTTTATGCAATCCAAGGAGTCATTTGTGATGGCACTATTTCAGTACCAATAAACACAGCTTACGACTGGGGGGGGGGTTGCATCAAACCATGCTTTGTGACATTACAAGCAGTCCTTTGAGACACCTGTCAAACCCTCCAGTGTTAGTTGGGCAGCAGAGATCTTGACTTAATTTCCCTAGGTATTCCTTTATCCTACACTGTCTTAAGTAAAATTAATTGAACGATCCTTCCCCAAAGTAAAACCAGAACAGGGTATACTGTATATAATGTGATTCTGTGAAATCATAGAAACGTGCAAAATGTAATCCTGACCACAGATTTTAACTGATGAGAATCTCAGCTCCTAGGTTCTTCAAAACTTCTAATTTCTAGAACTACAGGAAGGAGAGCGGCTGATCAGGATTTCTTACAATCAGATGGGATTTAATATTCCGCATCTTTTCAAATTAGCACACAGAAAAACAAAGTATGCAAAACTTATTCAGGTATGCATAATTTCTACCGATTACAGGAATCAATTTTATGTGTGACTGAGTTTGGGTTGTTTGGTCACACATTGTTCCACTTGGCTTCCTAGCAGTAGCAATTGAGTGATGATGCTAGCATACCACACTGTATGCAACCACTCTATTTTCTCCCTGCCACTTACAGCACCTGCTAGGGTTGCAGGGTTCTCTGGTTCTTTTCTCATCTTCCCAAACATGCCACCATTCCATTTATCCTAACAAATTACATGTGCCTGGCCTAGTGCAAACTTACTTGCTTATTTTTTGATGTTCAAGACCACCTCTACCGGGAAGCCTACAATTTCATTATAAGACAGATGGAAATGAAAAGTCAGAAAAATAAGAAAATGTGTGATAACAGGTCTGATAATAATATTTCTCATGCTGGTATAGTATTTTCATGACCAGAGTACATGTTATCACTACCTGTAATAATACCTCCATTATCCTTAATGTTTTACTTTGCAGCTCTGTACAGAATTTTCACAATCTCATTCTTTCTATAATAGGAATTTGTATTGTTTTATGCCAACCATGTTTTCAGAATGCTTTGATTTCATTAAGTAGGGGACAACTACAGCATTTTGTTTATTATATGTTATATAATTTATTTTAATTGTTGCATTGTTTATTTTTGTTTTATTTTGCTAATTTTTATATATTTTTAATATTACTTTAGATCCTCTTTAATTTGGGCTGGGTAGCCCAATTAATGCTGTGAAATATTGTTTATGTTTTGTGGATTTACAAATTCTAATATTTTGTTTTTGTTTGACAATTCTAGCAATGCTATTTTATTTATTATTTTACCTTTATCCAAGAAACACTTCTGTTCTTGTAGCTCTTTATTTTTCTTGGAACAGCGTAGATGGAAGCTCTATGGGTTAGATTCCAAGTCTTAAAAAAACTAGTATGATTGTGGAATGAAAAGCTCGGGAAAAATGTATTTTTGAAAGAAGCAGGATAGCTGAATTCATAATTGTGAATGCTGCTTTTGGGAAATGCAGCAGTGGGAAAACATTGTCCTGGTACCCATTAAACAGAAATAACTACATGTTATTTGATATATTCCTGAATGTTATTCTCCCATACCTCATCCCTTTTCTTAGCCCAACAGTTGCTATTTCTAATACAATTCTATTATCATCCACTAATGTGATACAGTCCTAACCATATGTTCGTCCACATTGGATGACCCAGGCTGATAGTACTGACAGAAGGTTAAAATGTAAGCGTTCACTGGGCAAAGCTGTTACTCTACCACATTGTTAGCATAATGATTGTCTTTTACTTATCCAAGATGGCCACCTTGAAAATATCTGGGTTTCTTAGCAATGGCCATGCTGGCTGGGAGCAATTCATCTGGAGAATTCCTTAATTTAATATGGAAAGATTGACTTAGATGGTTTATTCTGAGTTGGTGCCAAGAGATTGCAATCAGCTCTGCCGACTAACAATGCAATATTTCATTTATTATTGCTTCAAGACGAATTCATTTTATGAACCCCCTCCCCCCAATTTGCTATTTTTAAGCAAAATTTAAAGGATTTACCCAGCAGGAATTTGTTTAATTTTCTTCTTGCCAAAGAAAAAAGAAAAGAAAATGTGAACAATAAGACAAAAAACTGACTAGATCATGGAGGTTGTCAGTCTGTTTTGAACTGAACTTCTATGAGGATTATTTTTAGTTCATGCTCAATAAACAATATTAAATATATATTTAAATGTGCAAAAGGGAAATTAATTTGCTGTCTCCAAAAAGTGAAAAATTTACCAGATGTGTACATCAATAGGCCTGTTGAAGCAATTGTCTAATAATTATGCCAGATAATTATGTATGTCGTATCAGAAATCAACTTTGTTGTGTGCAGCAGGAGTTATTCCCAATAAACATATATAGGATTATCACCTTAATGGAGTTAAAATTTGGCCTTGACATTCCTTCACACTTTAAGCACATTATTGATCCTCTTATAATTATTTTAGTACAGAATCAGAAATGTAGTTAGATTGGGATTTTTCTGTGTGTAAACTTCCCTTTTACTTTATACTTCCAAATGGTTGAAGGACCTAACTCTAATCTTTAATTCGGCAAATCTTGATTTTTATGGGAATATATATTCTCTTATGACAGCCTTCCCTATCTTACTGGTGTCCAAATCAGTGGATTACAATTTCCAGCATTGTCAGCCAGCATTGCTAATTGCAAAGTTTGAGAATTTATAGTCCAATAACTCTTGGGGGGGGGGTTTGGGGTAGAAATACCAGTTTGTATAGCTTTGCTCAAAGGTCTCATTTTGCATCACTTCTCAAAGATCTCATTTTGCATCATTGATTCTAGCATTAGGACTCTTTTTAATGTTCTGTTTTCTGACAACTTGCTCCTGAGAGTTGAGGAAAATTTCAGGAATACTTCTGAAAGTACAGGGACATGTAGTGGGCATGACATTGGCATTTGCCCTGCATATGAGTTGATGTGCCTTTTAGATCCAAGCCTATATTTTCTTTTTAAGTTTCTGAATAAAGCTATAGTAGTAGGCTATACAGTTCATAAACAATTGTTTTTGAACAAGCAGGCATAGGGTTTTGAATGGCACTCAGGACTGAATTTGAATGGCACTCAATTCTGGATTTCTGTTACTGTTGTTTTAAGAAGCTCCTCTAGACTAAACTAAATGGAACTAATAGTTGTGTTAGTCACAGCCCTACATAGTTAGTATAGTGACAGTCAATCTGAAGTACCATGAATACTGATATTGTGGTCTGTTACTCAGCACAGATTACTAGAAGCATGGTTCAATATTAATTAAATTAATAATTCCATATTAATTAATATAACAAAAATAGAATGCTATATGCATTCCAGAAAATTTTACCATTGGTAACATTCCCCTCATTGTGCTGTTATGATAGTACTTTCCCACTGAATAAATTCAGTAACAGCAGTTTAGTTGAGGTCACATTCAAACTTAAAACAGATCTTTTGCATGCCTTTACATTTTCCTATGGTGGGTCTGATTTCTGCAACTACTACATTTTTAATTAATCTTTCATTCTTCATGATTTGTGTTTAACTTCACATACAGTAGTGAATGAATCCAAATGTGTATACAAATATATTTAGCTGTCTTCAATAGATTAAGCGGTTTAGGAACCTTGCAACACAGAACTAAGAAGCTGTTAGTTAAGGAAAACATCCCAAGAACTCCCAATGTTAGCTTCAAGGAGTTAATTCTGCATTTCCTACATCATGGGTCATTTCTCCACTAGCAAGCATCTTCTAGAATCATCCCAACGTTGATGTGCCATGATTAACAATAATGATAGATTTTACATCACTTCAGTGATAAGTGGATGATGCTATGAAAACATGCTTAAGACCCTCACTAGTGGGGCAATGGCCATAGCCCTTTTCTCCATACGTAAGTTCTAGCTCACAGATAATAGAATTTTTTTGTAGTCTAGAAATATTAGTAATGGGGAAATATATTTAAACTTACCAAAAATTGTAAGTGCTCCTTGATAGTAGAAGAAACCACAAAAATTGGTCTAATTATTTATATACATTTGGAAACTGCATTGCTTGCCTTGTTAAGGATGTTTGCTTCATTTTTTTAAAACAAAAATATTTGTTGTGATCTTATAAAAATAACAAAATAAGAAAGCAGCATCAAAACCTTGAACATTTGGGGGGGAATTGTTTCTCTGCACTAAATTAGTTTAGGAGCTCTAGTTGCCCAGAGCAACTGTTCTATTCCTACAAGACTGGGCTGTAATCACACCAGAAAAAGCACAGTTCTAAAAGTCCAGGATGCTTTCACATGATGGCCTGCAGCCATTTGATTCTTCCAAACCATGGAGAGAAAGTCTTGTCGTGGCCGAGAAGCACCTCACTCCTCTCTCTTGTTCTGAATGGTCTTGTTTGTGTCAGTCTGCAGCTGTGTATGGTTTTATGTCTTATAATCCTTCATCACCTCTATCCTATCAAGTCATATCTAAAGTAGAAAATTAGTTTCCAGTGAAAGTAATATGTAGTGCTTTTATGATATTTGTGTGCAATATCCCCTCTACCATTGAGGATATTTGATGTAAAGGAAATAAGCTCAGTTCCACAATAAAAAATTAAAATAGTTAAAGTGTTGTTGGGTTTTCTTTTCTTTCATTTGTATATTAAAGATGCAATTTCCATCTAAAAAATCACAATCATGCAATTCCCTTTACACACACACAGAGGGAGAGACAGACAGACAGACAGACAGACAGACAGACAGACAGACACTTATAGTAGATGTTCTGGTCAATGGAACTGTTCTAGAATAAGTAAGAAGTACCGTGTTTCCCTAAAAATAAGACCGTGTCTTATATTTTTTTGAACCCTGATATAAGCGCTTGGCCTTATTGCCATATGCTCAAAAGCCCGATTGGGCTTATTATCAGGGAATGTCTTATTTTAGGAGAAACGGTATATACCAGTAATTATATCATTTTCACAAACAGATATGCCCTCAGAATTTTCTATTTCAATGGGGTGCTTGCGAAGTTAATTTTGGAGCTCTAATCGTGCAGCTGCACCTCTTTCTATTGGCTAGGTTGCCTGAGTAAAAACTCAATGCTTCCCTTATTTTGAAGGTGGAGTTAAACTATTATAATTTAATGGTCTTACTGAAGCAGTATTATCAATTCTCACCAACTTGATCTATTGAAAAATTGAATGCTTTAGTAGTGAGAAACCCCAATATGACTGAAAGATTCCACTAACAATATATTATTAGCAATTTCTATTCACTTTGGCTGAATCTACAGAAGCACTGGGGAAATAAAGAACAATTATTCAATTAAACAGTTGCTTGCCAACAAAACCTTTCAATATGTTGTCAGGAAAATGGGATACTTGGTCCTAAATCAGTTTAGTAAAGTTACTAGATTGTCACTTTGGTGTTATTGTTTGATGGTGAAGAAACACAATTTCAATTATAGGAAGTTTTCATTTCAACTAGGCTGAAAGGTCTCTTCTGTAGTTCAATCAGTAAGCAATAGCAGATTACTCATATGGGAAGAACTATAAATTCTTGATCCCAGTTTTTGAGTTATATAAGCAATAGCAATAGCACTTAGACTTATATACCACTTCATAGTGCTTTTACAGCCCGCTCTAAGTGGTTTACAGAGTTAGCATATTGCCCCCAACAATCTGGGTCCTCATTTTACCCACCTCGGAAGGATGGAAGGCTGAGTCAACTTTCAGCCGGTGAGATTCAATCTGCTGAACTGCAGCTAGCAGTCAGCTGAAGTAGCCTGCAGTGCTGCACTCTAACCATTGCGCCACCTCGGCTCATAAGGCAAAATCCTTTAGAATATAACACATTTTTTATAAAGTAGCAAAAATTATTGATTTTAAAGATTTTTCCTCTAGGTTCGAACAACAGTACCTGACATTGTATGTTCAATCTCAATTCAAAGGCTTTTTAAAAAAGGTCTTCTGAAAGGCGACATGTGACTTCTGGCCAGTCACTTCTGCTTAAGCCTCCTTGTAAATAGAATATCCTATCACGTAGAAAAGTTTTTTGATTGACTAAACTTAAAGTTTAATATAAATATATTAAATTTATATTCTGCCTTATCTGTTGGAGACTAAGGTAATCAGCAGGGAGGTCGTCTTTTCATTTTGATCCATGAGAAACCTATGAAACTTCTGAGAAGATGAGAGACTCTTAACTCTAAAAGTTCATGACTGAGGTTTGCTTGAATGTTGGTCACTATCCAAATCCAATATTTTAACAACCCCACTGGTTACATCTTCGACTCAAGTTTCTTGAAATTAGGAGCTGAAGCAACAGATGCTCAAAGATGAAGAGACATTAGTTGTGTAATCTTGGGCAGCAATTCAAAAGACAAGGACTAATAATTTTGCACATTTAAGAGAGCAAATCCAATATACACTATTCATCATTTCTACTCAGCTATGACCCATAGACCGGATCTTGTTGTATTGTTCTCGATTTATGAATAGGTTTAGTAATTTTTATTTACCAGTTGTAGTGATATTATCCTGATTCTGGGACAGCCAAGCACTAATAGTGATCTGAGACCAAACGAAATCACTAATTTCCTTCCTTTAAATATGGACGCTGGATTTCTTTAATGGACTGAAAGTGTATATGCTTCCCTATTCATTGAAGTATTTAAGTATATTGTAAATTGGAATTGGCAATCTGCATATCAAATGAATAAATATGCAAATGATCTTACATCTTCTGAATATGTAACTAGACACGTCAAACAAAGCCAAAGCAAAAGACTTTGGTTGAAGATAGAATGCTGTACATATATATGTAAAGATGTGCTTTCATGCTACTTTTTAAAACAGTCCTTTATTATAAAGAAAGTAAAGTAAGTACAGGGATACATTGCCCACATAAGACATTCATTCTATGATGTGCTCTTTGTATCTGCAATTCAGGAATGAAAAAAATTGCATCTCTTTAAAAAGAGATGCTTACATTATTTTAAAAATTGATAACCAAGAATTGATAAATTCAAATGGCAATCCTATACACTTTATCTGGGAGTTAACTCATTGGACATAACTGCACATACCATAACAACCAAAAGCAACAGCACTTAGACTTACATATCACTTCACAGTGCTTTACAGCCCACTCTAAGCAGTTTACAGTCAACATATTGCCCCCAACAATTTGGGTCATTTTACCAACCTCGGAAGGATAGAAGGCTGAGTCAACCTTGAGCCTGGTGAGATTTGAACTGCCAAACAATATATTTGTTTCTGATATAGATTTTAGATTATAAAATACTGCATAAATATGAAACCATTTATGCATGTAAAATTGAAACAGGAATTATATTCTGGAATATGGTACTATAAAAAGTAGTGCTAAGGTCTGCCATGCAACAATGGCTATCTTATTGACAGTTCTGCTTATTAACCTGACATGAAAGACCCTTGGTGGCGCACTTAGCTAATGCACTGCAATTAGTGCCAGTTCGAATCTCACCAGGCTCAAGGTTGACTCAGCCTTCCATCCTTTCAAGGCAGGTAAATTGAGGACCCAGATTGTTGGGGGCAATAAGCTGACTTTGTAAAAATGCCATGTTGGGG
>JANHFM010002711.1:76811-87639 GCA_032468115.1 Grayia smithii | reverse complement strand
ATTTGCAATTTCTTAGTCCCATATTTTCTTTGAGTATATTCAATCCATTTTTTCCAGTCCAGATAATATTTTTCTTGCGTGTTGTCTTTCAAATACGCCGAAATTTTTGCCATCTCTGCTATGTTTATTACTTTAAGAGTCCATTCTTCAATAGATGGCAGGTCTTCTTTCTTCCAATTTTGTGCTATCAAAAGTCTCGCTGCAGTTATTAAGTTCAACATCAGCTTATTCTCTATTACAGTAAGTCCGGTGGTAATACCTAATAAAAACAATTGTGGTTCGAAAAGTATTTTTTTCTTAAAGACATTCTGTATAATCCACCATATTTTAATCCAGAAAGCTTTGACCTTTTTACAAGTCCACCAAATATGAAAATAAGTTGCATCATCTTGACCACACCGCCAACATTTTGATTGCACATTTGGGTACATACAAGATAATTTCTTAGGATCTAGGTGCCATCTATAAAACATTTTATAAAAATTTTCTCTTAAATTTTGAGCTTGCGTAAATTTTACATTTGTAATCTCCAAGCATAACTTTCAATGGATATGTTCCCAGAAGAATGCCATCAGCTATTTAACTATATTTTCATCGGACTCTTGATTGGGAGGGAAAAAGTGATGTTCCATGCCCGGGGGGCTATTCACAATGTGACTAGAAGGAGAAGAAAGTGTAAGGGATAACAACTGAGGTGAGGGAATACAAGAAAGGCATTCTAAAACACCAAGAACAGAAACAGAATAAAAAGAGGTAACTGGCAATGAGAAACAAAGTTGTGTAAAGTAGAAGCAAGGGGAGACAAGAAAGATCTTATTCTTTTTTACATTTAATTACTTATGGTGCTAACATAGAGAAGTTTTCTTCAATCTGTAAACATTCATTAAACGTAATTTCCCACAATTCTTAGCAATAGGTTTACTGAGTGAACAGTTTTAAAAATTAGATCACACAATTGGAGAATATCCAGGTTAGGGAATCTGACACAGAGGATAATCGAAGAGGAGAAAAATGATAGACATTTCCTATTATTTAAATTAGGAAAAAGATGTCTATATACTACCAGTTGAGTGATCCAAAGAAAATAATTATCCAGATCAACTAATAAGTTAAGAGGTGCCATCTTAATGGAAGGTGAAAACCAATAAACTTATTTTAAATTTAAGCAATAAGTAAATGTGGGAAACCTGAAATTAGTATTAAAGCAACTTTATTTTTTTTAATGTTTGGTTACTAATTCTTAAACTGAAATATTTTATGAAATCAGGGATTAATATAGCCATTTACCTGACCTGAAAGTGTTGTTTTCAGAAGTAAATTCAACTAATGATTATAAGATTTAGTTAAGGGGAAATGATTTTTTTTTCAGTATTACACCAAAATTATGTTTCTTTTATATGCATCTCAAAAGTTTTGTTCAGTGCCACCATGCGGTAATTTCTTGTAGTGATATGCTCAAATACAATTGTTTATAGCATCAATTTCAACATTACATACAGAAATACATGTGTACCACTTCTGATTTTAATATCTTCTTTACATTCTCAAATGCTGCATGCATTAATTGAAATTAAAGAAGATGGAGAGACTATTTTTTAAAAATCTAATGACACATTACAGATTGAGAACATACAGTACATGTGCTGTGTTCATGTCCTGGTCTGGTCCAATCCAGAAAGTATATGAGCAATTTATATTTCAAGGTGAATATATTCAATATATTTCAAGGTGAAATATAAATCAGTAGAACCTCTCCAATTTATGCTCACTGTGAATCTTTGCATACTCATTCATATGTGAAGCATTTGGAGAAGTGATTTTTCAAAGTAGCTATTGCAAACAAAATGCTCCTGTTTGAAGCACTCAAGCGGCTATGTCAGAAAACCATATGTGACTTTTGAGGAGACTTTTCCAGCCTCCACATGTGTATAAATGCACAAATGTTTTGCTAGCATTCTTGATAGCAGTGTGGTCCGTGCGCACACACAGTCCTAGGCAACGATCGAAGCAGCTGTGCTGATCCTTCCATGGATCCAGATCCTTACAGCTGTCTCCATGCTGTGAGGAGAGGCACTCTGTTAATGTACAAAATGCATGGCATTCTGTACTGTTCCATAGTCCTAGTAGATAGTCATTTACTTTCACAAAAAGCATTTTTGTTTGCTTCAGAGTCTAAAATGATTTGAGAAGAAACAAGAAAACAAAAATATATTCCAAACAATTAAAAATAAGCCAGTCTCTTGGATCAATTCAGGTTTGCCTCCTTTTCCAAAGGCAATTCAAAGCGGCACATTAAAGATTCAGCTTCAAAATGCTAAAATTCTTTCTTCCATGCATATTTTTAGGTACAAAGCTTAATGATCAAATAGAATCTAGGCAGGCTTAACTTAGAGGATTTGGAAGGATGTCACCGAGAAATCTCCTTTGTCTGTGCCCCTACAAGCTCTAAGCGGTAGGAGAAAGCCTAGAGGCACTTACTGATCATGCATCTCCATCAAAGAAAACTGCCTCACAAAGCTGGTTGCTCCTTGATGGTTCCTTTTTAATCATGCATAACTAAAGGAAGCTTTCCTTTTGTCACTTAGCCTATGTCAACCCTGCATCCCATTTGTATGGCATGCATGTACGTGCCTGTACTTCTTTTCAAACCTTTGGCTCTGCAACCCATGAGCTCTTACAATAAAGGACTCCCTACACTTGTTAACCTGGGTAACTCTAAACCCTACAAAATACGAAAAGGGAACATATTCTAGATTTATTTAAAAACAATCCAGTTATACTTAAGGAAATAGGCCCCAACATATAACATATCTTTTTTTTAAGGCATGTGAAGTGGGATGCTTCAAACTGAGAGAAATAGAAAGTACTGTTTCCCTCCAGCCATCAGCTATGAAATCGGAGGCAGGAAAGAGAAAACAAGGAATCTCAAAATATGGGATTCTTTTTTTTAAGGGCAAATAAAAAGCAACTTTTTCTCCTTCCCCTGCCTCATCATGATAATCACTGATATTTTTCAATCAATAAAAGTTCAATAATAATTGCTCTCTGGGGAAAAAAGGTATTAAAGCTAATTAATTTTAAAATGAAAAACTACAAAAAGTATTTTCCCCAGCCTGTATACAAACAACACTATTTTCATTATATTTCTTTCGATTCCATTTAAAAAAAAAAAATTATCAAAACATAAAAACACAAAGAAAAATGAAAATAGTGGGAAATTTCTTGAAGATGAAATGCTTTACAAAAGTAAAGTGAGAAGTATTTAGTTTAAACAAATCTATTAATAGTAAAAAAAAAGTCAATAAAGATTTCCACTATTGATGCCATTTAATTGAAAATGACTGGATTTGAAAAAAAACCCTGTAATAACCTAGTATTAGAATATGCACTATAATAGACTGAGGAAAGCACTAGAGAACAGTGGGGTGAGCGGTTGCTATAGCAACCTTGTAAGAGATACTCCCAGCATGACCACAATACACTAATACAGTAACTTTAAAGTAACATTCCAGCGAGACAATTTTCTTATTATTATATCAAGCTTTTTTTTTTTCTCTTCTCTTTTCAACTCAATAGAAATTTGGAAAGAATTTTTGTAAAATGAGATTATTAGGGATATTGTCTGTCTATCAGCAGGATAACTCTTAGAAAACTGAACAGAATAGGCCCAAATTTGGTTCTGTATGGTGGGAGAAAACAACAAAGAGTGAGGTAGAAAATGAGGGGATCTCTCTTGGGCAGGTGGAGACAAACAGTACAGAAAAAAATCCTCAACATATCCGATGGGAGAAGTAGTTGGGTAAGGTCTTGGAACGTTGCCAGCTGTTCTGTTCTAAGCCCCCCACCCAGCTTCCTCTTAGTCCCCATGGCCCAGAGCAGAGCATGCGCAACAGACCCATGCTTTCTAGGGCACAAATACACAAACATACAAATGCAACCCAAGTGGAAACAAGAAGCACACACAGATACAGTCAAAATATGGAAGAAATTATAGATGCCTCCTAGCGCCAGTGCTAGTAAAGCAGTTGGAAAAATTCCTTAAGCCACAGTATGCAACTTGTTGCTGTCTTAATAATAATAATTGAATTATTCAGAATATTTAAATTCCTACTTTGGAACATATATATATATATATACGTATGTATGTATGTATGTATGTATGTATATATATATATATATATATATATGTATGTATATATATATATATATGTATATATGATATTGTAACATTAATTACACAATGATAACAATTACATAAGCCATACAGAAATTTGTATGATATTGTAACATTAATTACACAATGTTAACAATTACATAAGCCATGACAGGAATTTGTATTTCTGGTGAAGCTCGAAAAACGTTTTAGTTAATACCTATAAGTCTTAAAAGCAATCAAGATGGGTTATGGCTGGGGTACCCAAACCCTGGACCGCAGCCTACAACCAGGCTCTAGCCTATTTAGAATTGGGCCGCATGAATGGCTGGCCAGAGTGCACGTGCACACCTCAATTTCTGCAACTGGCAGGCCAGCGGGCACTCACGGGCATGCATGCATGCCTGTTGCTCATGCAAAGGCTGCACACATGTGCATGCCAGCCACCACTCATTCAAGGGCTATGTGTGTGTGCTGGCCCCTTGCTCGTGCAGCCCAGTTCCCCTCTACCCACCCACTTCCCACAGCTGGCCCACCAAGCTGCAAAGACTGGGGAGTGCTGGGTTATGGTTTCATTCATTGGCAACCTTCAGTCTCAAAAGACTATGGTATCATGGCATCTGGTGTGACTAAAAGGGCCAATTCGAGAGTGGCAATCCCTTCCACACTGAGGGCAGATATATTCTGTCCCCTGTCCAGCCCCCAGATTTTGCTGGTTCCGGGACTGCCTCTTTGCCTCAGCCTGCTGAACAAGTATCTCTTTGAATCGGAGAAGGCCATGCTGCATCTTTAGCCTCCAAGTTGAACGATCAGAAGTCAAGGTTTCCCAGTCATTAATGTCCATTCCCAAGGCCTTTAGATCCCTCTTGCAGATATCCTTATATTGCAGCTGTGGTCTCCCTCTAAGGTGCTTTCCCTGAACTAATTCTCCATACAGGAGATCTTTTGGAATCCAACCATCAGCCATTCTCACAATATGCCCAAGCCAGCGTAGACATCACTGTTTCCATAGTGTATACATGCTAGAAATTCCAGCACATTCCAAGACTGCACTATTTGGAATTTTGTCATGCCAAGTATTGCCAAGAATATGTCGGAAACAGTGCATATGAAAGGTGTTCAACTTTCTCTCCTGCCATGCGTAAAGGGTCCAAGACTCAATGCACTATGAGTGTGTGCTCAGAACACAATCTCTATAGACCTGGATCTTTGTACGTTCCATCAGCTTCTTATTAAGCCATACTCTCTTTGAAGGCTAGAGAACTTGGTGGCCAGTTTACCAACATTGTTTATTCAGCTCAGTATCTAAAGAGAGAGTATCGGATATAGTTGAACCAAGGTACACAAAGTCATGGACGACCTCCAGTTCTTGTGCAAAGATTGTAATACAGGGAGATAAATCCATGTCCTGACCCATGACTTGTATCTTTTTCAAGCTGATTGTTAGCCCAAAGTCTTGGCAGGCCTTGCTAAAACAGTCTGTAAGTTGTTGAAAGTCTTTGACAGTATGCGCAGTAATGGCAGCATCATTAGCAAAGAGGAAATCTCGTAAGCATTTCAACTGGACTTTAGATTTTGCTCTCAAACTAGAAAGATTAAAGGGTTTTTCCATCTGATCCAGGGGTGAAATGCTCCTGCATTGGACCAGATCGGCCAATCCAGTAGCAATGGTGGCGGGTGGTTCGGAGAACTGGTAGGAAAAATCCCCACTTGCCTGCTTGTTGCTTCTTTCCCTGCTCGCGTGCTTTCCTGCCTTACTTCGGCAATTTGCCATCAATTGCATCAGCTAGCAACTGAATCTGCCTGCCTGCAATCAATCTCATCAGTGAGCAACTGAATCTGCCTGCCTGACTGCCTTGTATGTAACTGGGGTTTTTTTTGGAGAGGGAAGCTTTAAAAAAATAGTTAATTGGGGTTTTTTTAGGAGTTGTATGTGGAATTTTGTGTGGAAAAAGAGTGAAAGTTGGTTTTTGATTTTTTTGTGCCTCTATGAGGTTCCTGCTTGTTGCAGGGGCCATTTTGGGTCAAGTGCAGCTGCTTTTACATTGTGTTTGAGACAGTTGTGTTGTGTGTGTGTGTAAAGTGTGAAAGTTGGTTTTTAGTACCTCTTGTTGTTTTGTGTACTTTTTTTATTATTTTATTATTTATTATTATTGACCATGCCCAGCCAGTCACCTGACCACCAAGCCACTCCCATCAATTAAGCCATGCCCACAGAACCAGTAGGGAAATTTTTTAGATTTCATCCCTGTCCCAAAGGTACTTTTTCCAAAAGGCAACTGGACTTTCTTGATTTTTTTTCTTTGAAAACATTTCACTTTTCATCCAAAAAACTTCTACTTCTGAAGAATTGAAGAAGCTTCTTGGATGGAAAGCAAAACATTAAAAACAACAACAACAACCCAAGAAAGTTTACTTGCCTTTCAGAAAAAGCATCTTTGGGACAACCATGACCTGGATGATTGAGAATATCCATAGACAATGCTCTCCTTAATTTTTAGGACTCCAGAGAATTAAGATGAGAAGATGGAGCTTGATATAGGTCCAGGTTTTAAAATGCAGAGAGGGATCAGCAGAATTAAGAAAGTGGAGGTCACAGATTGGGTTACCAGAGACAGCAGTGTGAATTCAAAAGAAAGAGAACTAAGGAAACCATTTTTTGAGAAGGAGTAAGCTGGAATATCTGAAAGAAAGTTGTAGCAATAATCACAAGAAAGAAATGGGCTGCTTTATACAGTGTAGGCTGGAAAGAAAAATATGCTACAGAATGTGTCTTCCATCCTCACATTTTCTTTTCTTTTTTCTTTTCTTTGTCACTCTGACAATTGCTTTTAATCTAAAGTAAATCCCATGCAAATAGAATTGCTAATGTCCTAATTTAAATTTACATTTGATTTAATTACTAAAGACTGGTATATTTGGAAACTCCTCCCATGCCTAATAATCTTGCTAGTCAGCAAGGCAATTAAAGAGGAGCGGGAATGTAGATTTTAATCTTCTGGGAAAATATTCTGTAAATCATTTATCTTCCTGATGGGAGTAGTAAGAGAAAAAGAGTTCAAAGAAATGGCTCAGCCTTACAACAGGGACAAAACAATGACAGTTAGATAATAGTAGCATCTCCATGTTAGCATTTCCAACACCAACGCAAAATTTCCATTTGACTAGGATTTTTTTTTTATTTCAGAACCATGAATATTTTTATCATGGAACATTTGAATTATATTTATTTCCTGCCTGCAGGTGACTAAATCGGTGATTCTGACATGATAAGACAAAATCTGCAGCAGGAAAACAAAGTACAATAATGGAAATAAAACTGAGGGTTCCAGCTGAACCAACAGTGGGAATATACATAAATAAGCTTCATTTTAATTAATTGTCACTCAGATCCCATTGCTTTGTAATAGTGTTCTATCCATTTAACTATTTATTATATGATATGTATCTATCAGGAAATAATGTGTACTGGAATAGATACAGAAGCTTAAATGCTATCATTGCCTTCAGCAGATAACAGAAAACAAAGAAATACAGAAAAATTCTACACATATCTGAATTTATAGGACATCTGTATAGTTAGAATTTATTGTCTGTTTAAATCACAATAGCTGAAGGGGTGTCCATCGGTACTGTATACAGGATTTCCCCAATTGAAACTTGAGATTACTAATCCAAGACTGTGCATTTTATGTAAAGTATAAATATCCATGCAGAACTCATCATTAATTTTCATTATAAACTAAGCCCTACTGACCAGATGCAAAAGAAAGACAAGGTCCTGAACTTTGAGCTGTTTATTGAGATGTAGTTTGTCAATTATTTGAATTCTGGCATCTCTATTCTATGAAGGACAACTGCAGGTCTTAATTTGGTCCAAATCCTTATGAATTAATCTGTCCTGCATTTCAACTCTCTAGTCTTCACTAGCATTTCTGTCTTACAGCTGTGTCCTTTTGCTTATCTGTAACCCATGCATGCTTATCTCCCGGTAGTATTGATGGCCATATTCTAGCCTCCAAGGCATCCTTTGATCATAACTGGACTCCTCTGAAAAAAATATTTGACACACTTTGAACACTGTAATGTATTTTAACTCTTTCTATTTTATTAAAAAAGTTAAAATACAAAACTCCAATGAATTTTAAAAAACAAAGAAAAAACACCAAATAAACAAAACATTGAAAAAGGGTTTGTGTATTTGTACACACACACACACACACACACACACACACACACACACACGCATATATATATATACACACATACATATATACATATACACACACACACATATATATCTCTGTGTGTGTATATTAGAATATTAATTTCCCATCCTTTGAGAACAGGACCAGAGTTTATTACGGTGGCCATGATGGCTAGGTATAAAGATACCATATTAGAAAAGATTAATAAAAAGAAAGAAAATTATATAATAACAGAGGTTATTTTACTGATAATAAAGGAAAAGTGCACAGATAAGATCACTTATACTTGATTTCTGCTACTTCCCATTTCTGATTTATCTTATTTTTTTTATTTAAAAAAAAAAAGTTAAGAAAAAACCACATTATTTTAATGTACTGTATAGTTTTTCCAGATCTATAGATTTTTGCATAAAACGTCTCCAGATTTTTGTGCAGAACTGATAGATTTTTTTTCTTTCTAAACATTCATCTGTCCCTGGCGTATTTATTTTTCTGCACAACTTCCCTGTACATATGCTTTTTGGACATATTCTTAATTCTGTGGTTGGTTAAGTGGAAAGTGACAGGTGTTAGTTGACTCCACCGGCACTCATCCATGCTACAACAGAGTCTGTGTTAGAAGTTTACATCATTTCACTCCTACTGAAATCCACAATGGATGTTTTTTACACGCTTAGGATATATTTCCACTTTCAGGAAAAGAACCGTACACAGAAGTAAAACCGAACAAAATAGATAGAAAAGGTGACTGAACTTTTCAGAATCCTCCTGGGGGCTGGTGATAAATGCATGTTAGTTGCTTCATTTGTCTAAGATGGACAGCTCAAAGTGTCACACCGCAGTTTTATGAAGAAGAAAAAAGAAGAACCAAGATGATGAACTAGTTTTGCATTATGGAGAGAAGCTCAATCCAAATTTAGCTTATTTTCTCACTGCAGCATGAAAGAGGAAGTTATATAAGATCAATTTTAGGAACTACTGAAAACTCCAAGCCTTTCTCTATTCAACAATATAATATTTATTAGTAAGCAGTAGAAATTATTAGCCCTGAAAATAAGACCCTGTCTTATATTTTTTGAACCCTGAAATTAGCGCTTGCTTGCCCTTATTTTTGGGGAAGTCTTATTATTTTGAGGCACATGGAGGAAACCAGAGGAAATGGCTGGGACCAGCTGCACATGCGTTTAAATGTTGTTTGGGTGGGCTTATTTTCAGGGGGGACTTATTTTAGGGCATGCGCTCAAAAGCCCGATTGGGCTTATTATCAGGGGATGTCTTATTTTCAAGGAAACAGGGTAGGTATTGTATCAAGTACATTTAAAAGGATTTTTTAAAAAACCCCATCAAGTAGAGACCTAAATAAATCACCCCCTGCCTGTAACTCCACAAATTAAAAAGCTCCCTTTGTATCTGATATTGAGTTTTTCTGATGTAAAACAAAATGCTGAGAAGAAAACCAAGAAGAAAGGTTGAGGAAAGTTTTCAAAAAGCCATAATCTAAAAGGGAACTTTAGAGAAGGGAGATGGCATATACAGGTAGTCCTCAACTTACAACAGTTTGTTTAATGACTGTTTAAAGTTACAACAATACTGAAAAAAGTGACATGACCATTTTCTACACATGACTTTTGTAGCATCCCCATGATCACATGACTTACATTTGGATGCTCGACAACTGATTGACATTTCTGACAGGTGCAGTGTTCTGGAATCATTTGATCTCCTTTTGTGACCTTCTGACAAGCAAAGTCAATGGGTAAACTACTTAAAAACCGTGCTATTAATTCAACAACTGCAGTGATTCACTTAACAAATGGGGCAAGAAAAATCATAAAATGGGGCAAAACTCACTTAACAAATTTCTCATTCAACAATATAAATTTTGGGCTCAACTGTGGTCATAACTGAGGACTACCTGAAATGGCAATTCTTTTAAAGAAAGTTTGTATGAGTGATCTTTTCCAAAGTCTCTCTTTGTCCTTTTATTGTCTGTGACACCATTTCCTCACTAACTCTGCTTATACTGTATATATTGTTGGGCTGAGGGAGTGCTTTAGTTCAAAAACACAGAACAAATTAATCCAAACAATTGAAGTGAAACGTGATCTAACATAATTTTTGGTTAGTCACAGAGAACGACAGCAGTGATATAGCTGGGTTGCTTTGTTAAAGGTGCAATAGTCAATTAAAATTGAGCAACCATTATAATAAATACTGATAAACTGGAAACGTCAGGATAAAGAAAGGAGAGAAAAAACCTAAATATAATTTATATTTAAATTTACCATTAGAATATACATTAAATTTAATTAAAAGGATTACAATAATAATTACAATTTGGAGACAGTAGTTGGAGGATATCTAGAGGTTTCAGCCAAGGTCAGAATCCTAGTAGTATACCTTTGTTTCAAATGATTTTAGCATAAAAAATAGCATAGTAACATGAAAGAGAAAGGCGCAATGGCCT
>JANHFM010002710.1:701044-718485 GCA_032468115.1 Grayia smithii | reverse complement strand
ACGTGCAAATTTTGCGCGCGTGCCCGCGCGTGCACAAAGAGAACCAGTAGCAAAGGTGGGTCGAACCCACCCCTGGGGAGGGCGTATATTTATGCCCCAAAAATCAGGCTTGGCTTTATTTTCAGGACATGTCCTATTTTCACGGAAACACGGTATTTTTAAACTTTATTTCTTAAGTGTCTATGCAAACTTGAGGATGAGATTTCCAAAATGTTTGATTATAATTAAAGTACAGCATTGAATACAGTTAAAGAACTTTCCAAAGTTTCCAGCAGCCTCCAGAAGTTATTGCTAACTTGGAATTGTTCATATGACACAATACTAATAGTCATATGAATATGACTTATGTATAACTTTAGCCCTCCCACTATTTTTGGCACACCATTAGAAAGGCCAAATGAGATTTTGGCCTGAAAAAATTGTGAATTCCTATTCTAGAGCTTCTTAGAACACTGATGTATTGAAGTATGCTTATTCCTGATACCTGAATTTAAGGCATAACTGTTGCATTAATCTATTGATGCCTCATATATGGAGGACAATGTAGAATTTCTATAGTTTTAAGTCATGTGAACATTATATATATTATGTATCTATATTCTCTGTGTAGAGGAAATACTATTGAATATTTAAAGGTGGGAGAGTAGGTCAAGTAAAATCATTTGTACTTTCAGCTGACAGAATGATAATATAGTAGCTGAATTCATATGGAAAATATATTTTCAGTGACCATTTATAAAATGATCTTGATTGAATGGTATTCATTCTATTCTACAAATGGCACATTATGAATAAATGCCCCTCTGCGCAAACAAGGAAATGACAGATTTAATGCAGAATTCAGAATGAATCAGATTTATAGCAGCCTCCCCAAAAGCTAATTATGACTTGTTTCCAGTTACAAATGCTACAGTGGACTCACAGTCATTTTCCCTTATCACCAACCACAGGAATGTTGCATTGCCTCCCACTTAACTCCCCACATCCTTCTCACCTGTCCTGACAGGCCTTTAACCTGCTCTGCTTCCCTGATGTGGTCTGTGCAATAATGTGGGCTTCTGGAGTACTATGCAGACTTTGTTAGGAAAGCAGAATGGACCACTACCTTGCTGGTCCATGTAGTGTGATCCTATAGAAGTGATCACTATTTTCTGAATGACCACAATTCAGTGCAGTTGTGCTGGAAAGGCAGCCACTTCTGGGACATTTCTATGTGACCCAGGGACACAGAGATTTGTTCTGGTTTCCTAATGTAGTTTGTGCATTATAACAGAAAGCTATCAGGGTTCCAAGTAACACCCCCAACAGAAGTAAAACTCCAAGGCAGGCATTTTCCTCAAAATTCCATTTTATTAGAGATGTCATATTGGCACATCTGGGAACACCTGAATCTGAAAGGCCCTGGGTTTTCCCCAACCAAAGTGAAGTCAAAATCCCTTCTCCTGCACCCACATGTCCATCATATGAACCAATCAGGTCACCGTTGCAACTGGAGGTGTTTCCCAATCATGCTTGTCCAGGTGCAGGCTGAACATCTTTGACTCCCAGGGAAAAGAACATTGTTATGGCTATAGCAACTCTCACTCTGTCTCCATCCAACCCCTCTCCTGTTTCCAACAGCATGCCCATCCACCGAGTGTAGCAGCCCTGAAGATCCAAAGTTAAAGATGGTCTCCAGGGCTGACAAAAACTTCAGAGCTTTCCACAGCATTGCACAGATTGGGTTAGGGAAATAGAATGAATTTGTTCATTGCTGAGCAGAAAGTGGCTGCCTTTTTGACGCAGCTGCATTGAATTGTGAGGAGGGGGTGAGGAGGAAGCCTAAGCCCTGCAGTGACTCAGTGGAGAGGAAGGCACGTGGGGACCTGGTGGGAAAACAGAGACCAGAGGTGAAGCAGATCCAAAGGCTGTGGGTGTGGTAGGAAGCAAAATATGGAGTGTCATGGGCTGAGGGAGACTTTGGGATGCCTGGTACAAGACTGGGCCTATGGCAGGCCTTCAAAAGCCTTCCCCACCCATGAGACATATCCCATCCCATCCACTTAAAGACCCACATAATTGTTTAATGACTGCATCTTGGAGAGCAGGAGTTGGTGGAGAAAGAGTCCATTATGGTCATAAATCGAGAATTACCTTTATTTGTTCTGAGATAGTCAAGTGACTGGAGTTATAAGCAGACATAAGATTGACAGGAAAACTGCATATTTCTGTAGCTGGCTAAATGGTGTCTTGGGACAAATGGATGGTTGTATTACCAACTCTTATATTGGTGAGGCCACAGTCAGTCATATTTCATTTTCCAATAGGCATATATGGTATACAGCACTAAAGATAATTGCAATATTGAAGGAAGAGGGAGTGACTGCTGGTCCAGTGACTGCTGGTGTTTCCCCTGAGACTAAGCAATGAGTCCATACCTGAGCTGCAATATGATTCTAGGTTTTTTTACAAGTTTAACCCCAGGTATAGGTTGGATTATATATTTTCTGTAATTGATATTTTTATAATGCTTTTAGTAATCAGATTTGAACTTTTTGAAGTATCTGGTTTGCCTTTTGTGCCTTTAGTATGAATTACAAGAATGAAAGAGATTTTAGTCAACATCCACAGCACAAGTTATTTCAAGATATCTTCGTAGCTTTGGTTAAAAACCGGCTTATTTGCAGGTAAGAAATATAGACTATATGTATATTTGTTAAAGACTGCTGCAAAATTGGAAGAGATTTTGGGTTTTAAAAATATATAAATTTATATACTTAGATACAGTATTACACCAGATGAAATTATTTAATAAATGGATTTTACAATAAGCCATGTGGGCAAGATAATTCTATTGGGGCGAGATGGTTCTTCAGATAACTTGGACCCATGCAATAAAGGTTTTAAAATCATCATCTTTAAAGATGATGATCAATACTTTGAATTGGACGTAAAACCAGACTGATAACGCAGAGAAAACAACAGTGGTGTTATATATCACTCTAGGGACCTCCAGAACTGTCCACACTGTTGCTGTAGCTTCTGAATACTGTGAATACTCTTCAAGGGTAGATGGCATTGCAGCAATCCAATTGAGAGATGATTAGAGTATGAGTGACTGTTTTCAGGTCTCATGATCAGATAGCACAACTGGCACACATTGCAAAATTGCACAAAGGCCCTCCTAAGTCAGGATTATCCTCTGCTCTTCAAGAGTTTAGAAGAATCTTTAAATTGCTAGCCAGGTCTGCTGAATGGGTAGTGCAACCTATTTAGAACTAAAGATGATAAACAACTAGATGTTGAGATTCCCTGCAATCATAGCCATTCCATCTTATTAAGACTCAAATTAAAGCTCTTGTTCCCCATCCAGACCCTCACAGCCTCCCAGTACTGCAAAGGAGTAGCCATAATATCACTTTGATGATCAGAGATGGAAATGTAGAGCTGAATTTCATCTAAATACTGATGGTACCTCATCCAATGGTAGTGGATGATGTCACCCAGTGGTTTCATATAGATATTTGATAAAGCCATATTCCATGATAAACTCTTTACAGATCTGTTTGGCAAAATTCAATGATTTTAGAAATAAAAACCAAGAATGTTAACACTCACTTTTATCCTATACTTGCTGCTATTTTTTTCCTTAAGAAGTATTATATAGCACTACTGTAGCTGGTAAAATTGCTAATGTTCACAAAATCATATCTACAAAAAAAACCTATAGTACATGTTAATATACAGTTTCAACTTGCTGATCATAACATTAAGTTTAAATTTAAGTGTAAAAAGCAAGGATTTTTTTATATCCTCAAATGTTCCAATAAATTGTGTACATTGCTTCTCATAGAATGAGAATAGCTATTTAAATTAAATATGGATATCAGCTTTTGTTTTTTGTTTTTAAAGTGTTTTATTATATTACTGCATTTTCCCTAAGAAGAATGGGTAACCTGTGGCTTGTGGTTACCCTGAAGCCATTAGTAATACAGTTGCCAATACCCCAGCAATCTTAGAATCTTTGTTTTCCCCTCTCCTCCCCACTGGATGAAATTAAGCTTCTACATGGAAGCAGAAAACTGCCAAGAGGCAAACTACTCTCCTTATATTCCCCAAACCTCCAAAATCAGTTGGGTTTCTCAGACTTAGTTTGGTTCATTTGTTGACATTTCTGGAGTCCAAAGTCTTAAAGTGGAATACACAAAGGTTCACTTTATTTTATACTAACAAGAACAATCCAGTGAGACTGAGATGAGCAAAAGTAACTGATATAAAATTGCCAAGTGAATTATGTGGTCAAGGAGGATTTGAGCATGGGTCCAGTATCTTAATCTTGTATCAATTGGATAGAACACATTCATTAAATGTACGGGATTTAATTCAGTCATAAATCTCATCAAGTTCAGTCAGTTAAATACATTTTTTCATATAATGTGATAATTTGGCTGAATTTCAAAGACCTCATGCTATGTTTTAGTTTTATATTAAATTTATTTTTTTATTTATTAACTGAAAATTAAGTAGTTTAAATCCTTTTTCTGTGTAGAAAATCTCAAAAAGAGCCATAGGCCCAGAGAGATTGTTTCAAATAATCCAATTTGGGGGAGCTTATTTACATCTACAGCAGTACCACCTTTGTTTTTTGACTGGATTATTTTTAGAAATTGATTTGAACTGAACTGAACCTTGAACTGTCATTTTAATCACTGCTATTTCTGAGATGGAATGAGTGAGAGAAAAATAAATTGAAATATGTCTTACAGTCGTATAGTTAGGTATTTGCATTTTTAAGGGTGTTAAAACTTAAAAAAATACTTGCAAAAAAATAAAGATGAGGGATTTTTTTCATATGAGTTCAAACAGTCTGCTTTTACTTTTTTCTTGAGTGTTGAAGCTATTGAAATCTTGATTTAATGATGGATGGAAAGTGGCAGGCATGAAATATCTGTTTCTTTCAAATGTCTGTTACATTCAAAGTATGTTTTCTGCAGTGATTTATTTATTTGCATAATGACATCATGATGCAGTTTGCATGCTATCAAGAGATTAAAATTGTACTATCCATTAGTCTTCCTCTTGCTAATATTGATCTATACACCTATTCCTCAGTTTAACTCGGTCAATCTTTCTACTGGCTTCTCCACTCATCCCACTTATTCCTTTCCAGAAATATCAATAAAACCTTGAGTTAATGGACTTTATCCATTATTTGGGATAGGATATTTGGATTCAGTTTGTCATTGCTGTCAGGCTTTGGCAGATGCCTAAACTAATAATAATTCATTTCCAAGGACAATTCTCAAAGAGTTCTATTTACTATTTTCTTTTAGATTTGAAAATAAGCACTTTATTGCTTATTTTCTGGTGGCTTTCTGGTGAATGGGAGGAAAATGGGGAGGGGGATTTTGCTGCTTGAAAACCTTCCCTCAGTCTGTGCTGAGCTGGGAGGAATGGATGACAGGCAGCAAAATCCTTCTCCCCATTTTTGCCAAAAAGCCTCCCATAAGCCTCCCCAAAAGAGAGAAAAAGCAAAGCAGATAGGAGCTGCCGGCTTCAGGGAAGTGGCCCAACAAGCAGAAGTGCTGAGCCCAGAAAGAGAAGGGCAAAAGTGGTGTTTGCGCTGCCCCAAGGGGCCAGCGGGCTGTAGCTGCAGCGGTATAGTTGCTCCCCCTGTACCTGCACCACTACTCATGCTGGCCTCGTCCATCCCCCAGGCTTATTTTCGGGGTGGGGTATTATTAGCCCCCCCCAAAATAGGGTTGGGCTTATTATTGGGGTGGGTTGTGTTTTTGAAGAAACACGGTAGTAAGATTTGTTGAGATGAATTTATTGAATAGAATTACAAAAATTCCTGAAAGTGAACTAATGCTCAATTTAGAATCAACATACTTTGTATTGATTTGGATGAAGGTTTCCTGCATCCCTCTGTTTCATAACCTTAGGATGCACTGTAGAGAAAATGTCTCTTTTCATCAGTAGTTGGCAAAACTGACTCTGTTTTTATATGAAGGTTGCTTGAGCTTATTAAACTGAGATCTATAATGTTGAGATTTTATTGTATTGAAACACTTATAGTCTGTGTTGCTGTTAATAGAGTTGATTTGTAGTCTAAAACTTTAAAGCAATAAAATTGTTCGTTTTAATTTTGTTCTAAATTTATACTATGGTAAACAGCATAAAGTTTAATTAAAATAAGTTAAATAATTGGAATAAGTTATTTGTGTGGATCCAGTTTATGACATGCTATTATCTTTCTGTAATTGTCTGACTGTTAGCTATAAAAATATGAAGTTGCATAATTTGAATATATTGGCCTAGAGTTATTAATATGTGGTATTGTTTTTTATTTGTTGCAGGGAATGGGCTAATCGAGCTTCATCTGTCCATTTTCTAAGAATTTTAATTTGTATAAGATTATTAATGAGAGATCCATGCTATCAGGTTGGCTTGCCTTTAATTTATCTCTTAAAACATTCAGCATTACCTTCTATAACACAACTTAGTTAATTATTAATGCTTTTAATAGTAACAAGTTACTATTTTTCTAGTAACAAGTTATATTTCCTTATGTCATTTGTCTAATCTAGTTAGTAAATTATATTCTGATTATTGTCATGGTAATAGGGAATAATTTGGTGAATGCATTTTCAGTTTATCAGCATTGTTCTAAATCTATAAATAATTTAAAGCAACTTATTATTTTCACTATTGCAGTAATGTCCATAAAAAAGAACTCTTTTGTTACATTGAATTAATTGAATAAAGCATTAAAAACATTTTAACGCTTTATTCAATAAATAAATAACAATTTATTCTTATTTATTAAATGAGATTGAAGCATTAACACATTTTAATGCTTAATAAATAAATAACAATTCAGCAAAGCAATTAATTAGCAAAGCAGTAAAAGAACAGCAGTATGGTTTTCAATTCTGTTAAACTGGTCTAAACCAGGGGTGTCAAACTTGATTTCATTGAGGGCACATCAGGGTTGTGTTTGACCTTGTTGATGGGTGAAGTGGGATGGCCAACCCGACATCATTCATGTCTGTGGTGGTCCGAACGCCTTGCGAGTTTCGTTTTTTGCTGTGATGGCCTCCTGCAACCCTCTGCCAGTGAAAATGGAGCTCACGGGGGCCATGTGTTTTCACTGACAGAGGCACCGCGGGATAGTCCTTTACTGTTTCAAGGGGCCAGATCTAAGGAATCCCATGGGTCACATGCCGCCCACGGGCCTTGAGTTTGACACCCCTGGTCTAAACCAATTTTCTATTTGCCAACATGGACTCAAATGCAGTACCCTAAAACCTATAATCAAGGCTTACTGTAGTAATTATTTAAAATGTGCACTATAGGAATTCCCTTCTGAAAATAATGGGAGGGACTCTTACAAACTAAACTATGCGCCCATATATTTTAGGAAAGGAGAAAAATTATATAGTCATACATATATGACTATATGTAGGTGATAGATCCGTGATGGTGAACCTATGGCATGTGTGCCAGAGGTGGCATGCAGAGCCCTCTCTGTGGGCAAGCGCGCTGTCACCTGCTGCTCTTCTGGTTTCTGGAGTGCCCAGCTGGCCAGGTGCAGCAGTGCCAGAAAATGGCCAAAATGGCCAAAAAACAAGGCGTTTTCTGGGCTGTTTTCTGGGCCATTTCAGGCCAT
This sequence comes from Grayia smithii, assembly GCA_032468115.1. Lineage (NCBI taxonomy): Eukaryota > Metazoa > Chordata > Lepidosauria > Squamata > Grayiidae > Grayia > Grayia smithii. The sequence goes on along the minus strand of JANHFM010002710.1, from coordinate 710,834 downwards.
TTTCTACGCCGTTTTTGGTTTCTGGCACTCAGGCATGCACACATGCACATGTGTTCCGGTTTGGGCACTCAGTGCCGAAAAGGTTCTCCATCATTGTGATAGATGATGAAAGGATAGATATTCATAATTGGCAAACCTCAAGTTACTTCCCCGCTCTTGTACTGTTACCATACCCAAGAAAGAATAATTGTCTGATGCATATCAGTTACATTATCAGAGATTCATAAAGCTGAATAACATGCACTTCAAGGTTGCTCCAGTTAGCACACTTTATACGTTTCTGCCTTGCTAATATGCTCCTCCAAGAATTTATTTCCTCATACAAGCAATCCTTTGAAAATATATTTACCTTATCTCTAAAAACATGGAAATGTTATTAGGTAGCATACAAACCTAATAACATTTAAAATCATGAAAGACTCAAATAAAAAATAATGATAATAAAAAACTCCTGTTCTTCTAGTTTCAAATACTGACTCTCACATGATTTTATTTATTTGTTATTTATTTATTGATCAAATTTTGAAACCACTCATTTCTCTCATAGAGGGACTCTAGGTGGTATACAAAAATATTAAAACATGAAATAATTTTAAATATTAAATATTTAGGTAATAAAATTTAAGAAGAGGTAAAGATGATTAAAATTCAACAATAAAAATTAATTAAAAAGCAAGGACGGGGCTTTCACGTATTAACCAGTCATAGGGCTGCATGTTCCCTATGAAAGCCTAAAGCAAGACAGCAAATATTTGTTTTCAAATATTTCTGAAAGGCCAAGAGAGTAGAGCCCACCTCACCCCTAGGGGAGAGTGTTCCAGGGGATGGGGATAACTCTCTCTTCCAACCTATTGGAATCCTTACAAATGCCATAAAGAATTATAGATGAATTTGATGTTTCCTGCAGGATTGCCTCTTAAATCAGGCTGCAACCAACTATCACTATCAAGATATTAACTGCCTTCTTTGTCTCTGTCCTCCTCTGCGCTCACTGGGTGCTAGGGCTTGAAGAACTTATATGATTATAATTTCACTGATCTTTAGCTTTGCATCTTGTGACGCTCATACTCCACAGGTTATGCTGGAGTGACTTCTTCAAACAAAACCCAAGAATGCAGAACAACAGTCACTTGACATCACAGAGCCATCTTCCTTATTCATCATGGGATCTCCAAGACTGACAGAAAAAAAATATTTTAGTTTTAGGGACACTTCAGAGGGCAAGCAGGGATGAGATTCATCTCAGTGGAAATGATATTCCAGAGGGCAGGGGCTACAGCAGTAAAGGCATGCTGTCTGTGTCCTGTCAGATGGAACTCCTTAGCACACAACAGACATTTTACCCTTCCTGCTAAACCTAATGAAATAGTAAATATAATTGGAAATACATTTGATATACTTACCTTTGTTTCCTCTTCTTCAGGAAGTTCTTCACAGTCTGGGTGGAATTGACAGTTTAGCACAGGTACAGTTATTCTAAAATAAATTATTGTTTTTTATACATAGTCTTCAAAAGAGTAGCCACATGGTGAGATAAATGGAAAATAAATTAAATCAAATAAATAAATACATTTACTGTTTTCAGGGGATCATTAAACAACGGCTGTTCAGCTTTTGAGATACCCATATTTTTCAGAGTATAAGAGGCACGAGTATAAGACGTACCTTAGTTTTTTGGGAGGAAAATAAGAAAAAAGCTGACTGGGGATGGATCTGCCTCCTGGAATACTCCCAATCAGCTGTTCCCAGAGGAGAATTTTAGCAGCAGATTCCATGGTTATGAGCTCTGTGCCTTGCTTTTTTTTTCAGCCTCTGAAACTTCTGAAACTCTCTTTCAGAAAAACTTTTTTTTTCTGCCTCTAAAAGCCTCCCAAACAGAGCTTCAGAAAAAAAAGTCTCTGAGGCTTTTTTTTCTGAAGCTCTGTTTGGAGACTTCTGAAGCTTCTTCCTGGAGGAGGCTTTTTTGCTGAAAAAGAAATCTGCCTCTGCCTCCCAGCAATTTTACATCTGTGCAGCAAACAGCCTGCTTTAGTTTCATTTTCGTTTTCAGCATAGCTTGATTAGCACAAGAAAAAAAAAAATCTCCCAGCAATCTATTTCCTTGCTACAAGCAGCAGAGGCCTAGGCAGCAAGCAATGGCAATTGCTGCAGCCTGTAACAGCTAATGGTCGGGACAATCAAGGTGCTAATTAGGCTGTGCTGAAGCTAAATGGGCTGTTTCTGCTTGTTCTAAGGAGATAAATTGGGGCCAAAGGGTGGGGGCCAGTGGGTAGGCGAGGCTACATTCGATGTATAAGACGCACCCAACTTTTCACCCCCTTTTAAGGAGGAAAAAGGTGCATCTTATACTCCAAAAATTACAGGTACATTTGGCTCTTGCTATCCTTGAATGGTTTTCATCTCAGGAGATTATTATAAACACACTAACACATGATGGCTATTTGCTCCCCTCTTTTTTTTCCATCTATGTTTCCTATTTTGTAAGCCCCAACATTAGGGGAGGGTTTTTTATTGATTCTGGAATCCTTGGTATTCCTGAAAAATTAAGTGCTACATTCAGTATTAAGTTATTTAAACAATAAGAATAGTTGTAGTAATAAATTCATGAAACAGTAAGGTCATTTAATAAATATTAAAGATTTAAAGGAAATAATCCATTCATGGATGTATTCTTTAAAGACTAATTTAATTTAAGCCAAAATTAAAATTACTGCAGAGGATCCATCTGCCATTCTGCTACTTTTCTTTTGGAAAGAAAATGAAAAATAAGGAGAGACTTTAAGCAATACAGTAGAACAGAAAGCTACTTGAAGCTCTAAGAAGCCACAAAAATTGTACAAACCTTGACGGTTTCATCAGCAAGTTGGTCTTGTAATTTCTTGAAAGCTTCATCTTTTTTTGTTTTTTGTTTTTCCATTTCCTGTTTTTATTCAGAATCAACAGAATATTTGATATTATTAAAAACTGGGACTTTTCTATCATATTTCTGATACGGTTACAAATTCTCAAACAAGTTAACTGTCACCTGTTTTTCTATAAAAGAAAAATCTGCAGACATTTGGATTAGATTCATTTTCTAGACTTTCCTTCCATTTTACACAATTGTATTATTCCCCGCCCCCCCAAGTCTTTTGTTTTCAGGTTTTCATCCTTCAGGCATCTATCTAATTTCATGTTCCTATTTGTTAACTCTGTGTCTCTAGCACCAACCAAATAGTTATGCCATTAGGATATGGGGGCTCCAACAGCTTATAAATTCAAGAAAGTTTCAAGTAATAGAAAAGAAATGTTTTATCTATAAAATACTGCTTACTTGACCTAAGCATCTCATATTTTTTGATGGGAGCAACGGGAATGAAGATAGTTAAGAAATCAATTCATCTAGTCATATCAAGATACTTTAAAAAGATGCACATCATTTGAGCTCAATTACCTGAACACAGTTTTGTCACTATACAGACATGGTTTGCCATGACCTCCTTCCAGGATGTATTTCAACATCCCAAAATAGCCAATACATTGACATTTCTTAATCATCTCCTATCCAAATCTTATCCAGGCACAATCATATTTAGCTTCTGAGCCCAGATAAGTTTGGCAAGATTCTGCCATCTGTTGAGATATGTGCAAGTTCATAAAATAAAACATGAACAATATATTTAGCTAATCAAGTGACTGTTCGGCAGTATTGAACTTCAGGATTGTGACTCTGATCTAGACAGAAGATACCTTGACATTTCATGGGCAACTGTGACTGGCATCTTCAGAGGCAGGGTGGTTAGCTATGCAAACCACAGGCAATTGAGCAGAGACTGATCAGGCTCTTAACTTTATAGCCAGGTGAATTGATTGGTCTTTAGATGAGCTGGATTCTGGTTGGTACAAGTTGATGAGAACTAGTCTCTGTTTATGCCTAATTCTGATTGGCCATTTTGGTGGCATTGTATCCTGATTGGTCCTTTGTTCATTCCAGTTTCTGAATGATCATTTTTGAAATGCTGATCAGCCATAGTTGCTGGCAAAACATCAGAAAATCTGTTGTCTAGAGCATTGTCAGTAAATTCTGAAGCTAAACACTTCCCAACAAATACCAGTCATGAAAGCCTGAACCAGTATATTGAACAAGTAACTATTTCAAACCTAGAAATATGGTCTTTTCTGATACTGCTATTTTATAACTTTTAATTAGAAATTGCATCTGAAGGTTGTTAGTGCAAAGCTTCGAAGTATTAACAGTGACTCCCAAATTGCTTTTCAGTTGCTAAAAAGTAAGGAAACGATTTGCAAGTAGTAACTTTCAAGCAATCCAACCCAAATCCCAAGAACCGTTAATTATTCAAAAATGCTACCTCTTTGCTTTCTATTAATAGTCGATCCAATGATTCAAGCTGATGCTGTTTATATAAAACATCCTGCTGGAAAATGGACATTGTTTTCTCTTGTTCTAGAAATTGCTGGTTTCTAGTTTCTAGTTGAGACTGTAGCTATATAAGAAAGAAAGATTTTAATTGATCTATCCAAAATCCCATATATCCCTCCCCTATTTATCAATTTTACAAGAATGCCATCCTCCAATATTTTACAGCAAACTAAAAGATTATCACATTTAATAAAGACACATAAACAGACAGCAATAGAATATGATTAAGTGTTGAAAAAATAATCAAAGATACAGAGATTGAGAAAGAAAAAAACAGAGCATTTGCTGTAGCTTCTGGCCCACTGGGGGCTTTAAATGAACGTTGAGAAATCTGCAGAAATATGTTTACAATTTTCTTACTCACTGCTGAACTCCAATTCTTTCATCACCACCCTTGTTTTGTAGCAGTATTTTTACCCCAGTTGGAAAGAACATTGTAATGATTTATTCACCAGTTTTTGATATTTCAAAGCCTGCAGATGTAGCTTCCAAACAGTGCTGTTTCTTGTATAAGGTATAATATTGATGGATTGATATTCCGGGGCGGGGGCGGGGGGGCAGGGAGAGTTGCTGCACCTAGTAATGTTATGAAATCAAAGGGCAACTGAGGCTTTGGACTGGACCATTCCTGGGGAGTCTGTCTTGATCCTTTGTGCCTGCCCCGCCCTATGATTTATGGAGGAACTGCAAGTTTTGAAAAGGATTAAGAGATGCCTAGAGCACTGCTGGAGGAAGATGAGGGTGGATGACTCTGGAGATGACTTAAAGCTGCCATTAAGGCCTATCTTGTGGTGGTAAGAGTGGTGAAACATCATTATTTCTCCACCCTTATTGCATCTGTGGAGTTTTTCCTAGTGACCCTGATCAGAATCCTTCCTGGGACAGTGGGGCTCAGAAAATCATCTTCTGGGTTGTGCAGAGGAATTTATTCAACAACTGACAAAGTCGCTCAGATTTGTTCCCAATTGGAACCCATGTGTGGTGCTGGTCCATATGAGATGCCTGGGGAAAGATCTTACCCAGTTATCTGAGAACAGTTCAATCCTGTTGGACCTAATGAAGTGGACAGGATCTTCAATGTTATCATTACAACCACCTGTCAGTTAGATCCTTGTCCCTCCTGGCTGATAAAAGCCTCTAGGATGGGGACTGCCAGGTGAGTTTAGGCCCTGATTCATTCCTCACTGCAGGAGAGAATATTCCCAGGACCTTTTAGGGAGGTTCTGGTTTGTCCCCTCCTAAAAAACCTCTTGATCCCACCTATCTGAACAATTTTCATCCAGTTTCCAAACTTCCCTTTTTAGGAAAGGTGGCAAAGAAAATAATTGCTTTGTAGTTTCAAAGGATCCTGGATAAAAAAGATTCAGGCCCAGTTATGGAACAGTATTGGCTGTACTTTATGACCTCGGGCAAAAGCACTCTGGGGTGGGGCAAGCATCATTATTCTCCTTGACCCATCAGCAGCCTTTGATATCATTGACCATGGTATCCTTTGGGCTGTCTACAGGGTTTGGGGCTGGTTTGGCTCCTTTCTATAAGGCTGATATTGACAGGGAGTGAGATCCAGCCCAAGGCTGCTCCTTTTTGGAGTACTGGTACTCTCTCCATTCCTCTTTTATATCTGCATGAAGCTGCTGGATGAGATCTATCACCATGGGTTGAAATATCATAATTACCCCTTTCTACCTTTAACAGTGTTTATTTTTATTGATTGTTTTATTATTTTAATGTGTATTAGGTTTAATGTACGTAAGCCACCCAGAGTTGTCTCTGATGAGATGGGCAGCAGATAAATGTAATAAATAAGTAAGTAAATAAATACAGCAACAGCAGCATTAAAAAGCCATAAATAGCAATACCTACAATATGATAGAACTGCTTTGTTACCCTGTTCTCTATGTAGGGAACAAATTGTCCTAGAATTGTTATTCCAATTATTTTCCTGACTTTGGAGACCTAAGAGACATGCAGGAATTGAAAAGAAAGAGGAAAGTGGATAACAGTAGTTGCTGGGTGGCAACTACAATTCAAGTTACTGTGTACCAGTGGCAAATTGTATATTTATATTACATCCAAATTCTTCCTATACGAATTGTGGAAATAATGTAATTCAGAAGAGTGAACATACTCTTTCTAGTCTTTTAATAGATAATATGCATTTCCTGGAAGCCAGCTGTTGTTTGCCTGCTGATAATAGAATAGCATGGCAATTGTTCCTGGTAGCAAGAAATTCATGGGGGAAAAACACTGGATAATGCAATATTCTATCAATTGGAATATTAGCTATTCTTTTATTGAGATTTGCAGTAGCATTTTTAAAAAAGCCATGCAGAATTGAAATTTTAATTTCAATAATTCATATTACACAACTTCGAGACTTACTAAATCAATTTGTTTTTCCATCTCCTTATGTTGCTCATGATTAATTAACTTTGTTTCTTCTAACATTGTAGAGAAGTGGTCTTGTTCTTCAATGATGTTTCTTTCCATGCTTTGAAGCTGAGAGTTCATTGCCTAGAAAAAAAAAACATTTTTTTTTACAATTTGACAATTTGACAATAAGATGACAAAAATTATACAGATGTTTTGATAACCATTATCTCACTGTTTAAGCGTAACTAAAAATATTAGCTAGAAAATTAATAGGCAAAAATTAGATACACAATTTTATACAATTTTTCTTTTGCTTTTTATGAATTATATTAGAAACATGCTCTGAATAAAACCAAGCATATTAGCACAATTTGTTTAACATCACGTAAGATTAATGTATCTCATTCTACTTCAAAATACTGAAAAAAAAGAGTAAAAGACTGTTACTATTAATTCTTGTTCCAATTCAGTATTTCTTGCAATTGCAGTTACATAAGCAAAAGTTTTTTCTTCCAACTGTTTTTCAAGGATGGAAAACTGGGAGGATTTTCTTGCTACCTACAAAGAATATGTACACAAACTGAAATGAACAAGGGTTGATATACTTGCGTACATTTATTATATAGATAATTTAACTTCTATATACTGCAGATGGTTGCACCAATGGCAGTATATTTTTTTTATGGTTTAAGGTCTAAGTAAGGGCAAATAACATGAGTTGTACTTAAGAGTATTTAAGAAAATACATACATACTTAAATTGCAAAGCATAAACTCATTCACATTCACAGTTCATCCCATTTACCAATAATCTTATCTCACTTCTCCTTTTATTTATTTTATTTATCAAATTTACTGGCTACACATTTTACTGCGAAATAACTTTTTTGTTATTTTTGTTAAAATCAACAGCAATATCAGTCATGTCTGGGACAAGAAGTACACAGATATCTGCTGTTTTATATGATGACAGAATATACTGATACATTTGATTTTGGCTTGTGGAACTATACTACAATGGCTATTGCATACTTGGACCAGGGGTGCTATTCAGCAGGATCTGACAGGTTCTGGAGAACTGGTAGAAGAAATTTTGAGTAGTTCGGAGAACTGGAAAATACCACCTCTGGCTGGCCCCAGAGTGGGTGGGAATGGAGATTTTGCAGTATCCTTCCCCTGCCATGCCCACCAAGCAGGCCCACAGAACTGGTAGTAAAAAAAAATTGAATTCTACCATGCTTTGGACACTGACAAATTATCCCCAAAGGCCTTAATTATTCATTGGTTCAGTAGTGAGAATGATTTTAAGCCAATGTGAGTTATCACTATGAAAGAAACCATAAGGAAAGGAGATTGCAGTACTGATGCAACAAGCAAATTCTAGCCAGAGTATATTATTACAGAGGAATTAATGTATATTCTTGAAACTTCCTAGGCACCAAATGAAAATAAAATTAAACTAGATAGCCTTCAAGAACAGACTTCTTAGTTTTCACTTACTTCTCTTTCCAAGCGACATGATTTTGCAGCTTTCTCTAATAGCTCTTCCTGTATTGTTTGAAACTGATTAGTTCTCTGGGCAATGTTGTTTTTTAAAACAGCACTTTCTTCTTCTGATTTTTCCAGTCTAATACGTAGTTCTTCTAAATTTCTAATTAATATTTGCTTCTCTTTTTCAAACAGTTTACTGATAAGTTCCAGTTGTTTGCACTTTGTCCCTTTAAAAATGAGACAATGATGTTTAGACATTTATAAAAATTTAGAACATATAATATTGTAAAGCTATGCATTTTTACCTAAGTAATGTTAATCTGAGAATCCATTTTTAGATTTGCATTATTTTAGATGCATACATTAGTCATAATATCTTCTCTTAACTGTTAATACAGATAGTCCTTGACTTACAACCACAATTGAGCCTAACATTTCTGTTGCCAAGTGAAAAAGTTATTTTTTGTATTTTAAGTGAGCTTTGCCCCATTTTGCGACCATTTTTGCCATACTTGTTAAGGGAATCACTGCAGTTGCTAAGTTAGTAACACAACTGTTAAATGAATATGGCTTCCCCATTGACTGTGCTTGTCAGAAGGTTGCAAAAAGTGATCACATGACTTGGGGACACTGCAACTGTCATATATATGAGTCGGTTGCCAAGCGTCTGAATTTGTGTGACCATGGGGATAGTGTATCAAAAAAAAAACCCTTCAGTAAATGCCATATCAAGCATAAATGTGACCTACCATTTCTACGTACCTAGAAAGTGACCTGTTTAGTTTTATCATCTCCTGAACTACTGTGGTGCTATTCAAACTCTTGTCACAAGCATTTATTGTACTTTTAAGTGGGTTATTTTGGAGAAGCAACTATCTAGTATTCCAGAAACAAATTACATTTTTTTCAGTTTCATTTGTATAAATACAGTGCCTTACTACTGAGGTCATATAACCATTATACATACCTGCTTGATTTCCACTGAGTTTTACTGGTTCAGTTTCTAGGCCATTCAATTCCTGTCCCTCATCATCTTCAGAGAAATCTTGACCTAATTTACCAGCCATATATTCTGTCTGAAGTTTCTGAATTCCTGCTTCTTGAAAGTTAATTTTTTGTCTAAGAAAAATAGTATATGATAATTTATTGTTTATAACTCAAAATGAATTTATTTGATCCTTAAAGGATCCTTAATTAAAGTTAGTTAAAAGAATACCTTAGCTCTTCTTTCAGAAGACTATCTATTTCAGACCAATTACTGCACATTTCATTAGAGTGTTTATCCTAAAAAATGGGCAAAAACAGAAACAAATATAAAAAGAAATTGGTTATACTTAATTATTAATTGAGAAGTCATTCGTGGATACACTTTATTCCTGGAGCGAGATGCTGTCCGCACAGTCACTCAAGCGCTGGTCGTCTCGCGCCTTGACTACTGCAACTCCCTCTACATGGGGCTGCCCTTGAGGTGTACCCGGAGGCTCCAGTTAGTCCAGAATGCAGCCGC
>JANHFM010002710.1:660627-677027 GCA_032468115.1 Grayia smithii | reverse complement strand
TGTTATTTAACTTTTGTGTGACAATTTATTTTGTTGGCAACCCATGTCTAATAGACCATCTCTAATTAAAGGAAGAAGCTTCAAAGTAAAAATATTTACTCTTTGGTTAAAAAAAATATCAAAAACTCAGGTAAAGGAAAGCCCCTAAGATAAAGGTAAAAGGATTTTACTCCACTAGTCATTGCCGACTTTATCCACCTAAATCCTCCTAACCCCAGTAAAAAAAAACACCTTGTTATTTTACAAGTAAAATAAAATTACCCATTTAAATTTGATTCATTTCTAGTAACAGAAGAGGTAATTTTGTAATAAAATCAGTATTGTTACTTCAAATGGCAACATACTTAACCCTGTGTGATTAAACCTTTTCTTCCAACTAAACTTATCATCACATCCAAGAGGATTGTTAATGTGAGCCCTGCTGACTTTTGTTTTTTAATAACTGAAAATGTTTTTACAATCAACACGTCACAAATTTTATACAGAGCTCATGCTCAAATGTTCAAGTCTGTGCCTCAACCAGCTAGGATTCCCCCGCGCCAACATAAACTGATGCTGTACGGTTGTGCACAGCCAGACTGCTTCAAGGAATTGTACAGTGCAATACTATACATGTTTAGAAATCCTTCTGAGTTTAATGTAAATGAGTTGAGAACTGCAATCTCAAAAACCTGGCCTGGTGTAGCTGCACTATTTCCAGGTCTCTTCAACAAGAAAAACTAGAGCATGTACTTTTAATCTCTCCCCCTTCACTTAGAACTAATTTAATTGGAGGCAACTATAATAAGCCTTGGTTTTAGATTTCATGTAATTGATATCCATTTTTCAAAGAGTGGGCATTTGCGCAGGAGTGGGATAATGTGAACCTGAGAGGCACTCCAAAATCACTGGGCTCCCATGTGTAGAACTGCAGCCTGAATTATTTTCTAAAAGTATTATGACATTAATGACTGCACTTACTGCCAGAATACCCAGCACTCATTTGACACATATTTTATAGTATGTGGCAAACAACAGCACCCAATATAGCCTGAGAAGAAATGCTGCTGTGTAAATACTGCAACTATTCCTGATAAAAGACATTATGGGATATATAGTCAAAAGCTGCCCAATCCCATAATTTATATTGCATAGGTCACAATCACACCTATATACACATGCACACGTATGTGTATATATACACATGCAAAGAATATATTAAAAAGACAACAAAGTCTAGTCACAGAGCAATTTACAAGCTCAATATATATTTTATACACTTTGCTTGAAAGATTTTAATATTTTACAGTCCTCAGTAGGAAGTATATACACTGCACTGTATGAAAATCTAGGGTTGTCAAAGTAGAAATAGTTCTTTGCAAACTTCTGGATAAGAAAAGATCAAGTATCTTTTTCAAAATTTGTCCTACTTACAGAAAATAGTCCCTACTCACAAAAAACATCCATGGAATGTACACTAGAGACAAGGCTTTTTTTTTGACTTGTGAATATTTTAAAGCAAATGAAATCCCAGATTCCCAACCCAACACAGTCTAGATCCTCATTTTAAACACATTAAGAATCTAGCCTTATTTTTTAGTCAATAGGCCTCTTATGTGACAAAAAATTGTTCTGTTCAAGAAGTGTTAAGGCTAACTTGGTTTTTCATTTTTACAAATATCCATTTAGTTTCCCTTCTGCACTCCAATGTATAAACTCTGCCTATAAATAGATAAAGGGCAGTGCAGGAAATAATATTCAACACTATAGTCAGGAAGCAGTTGCTCCTTCCCATTCCACAAGATACTGAACTTTTCCATCAAGTGTAACCCGACGTGCCAAAACACGGTATTTTTCACCACAAGCTATCCTACCTGCAGCACCAAAGTAACTGGTAATAGAGTTCTTGAGATGATTAAGCTGCAACTCCTGATCTGCCAAATTATTCAGAATCTCTGTATTAAGTTCATCATATTGATAGTCATCTTTGCCTTCATCTTCTTTTACAATTTCTGGGTTCTGAATCTGGAGTGCTTTTCGTGGAAGACGTCCTCTTCTCCTTAAGTGGGGTATCGTGGATGGCCAAGTTCTTCCTGTTCGTGTCCTTTTTCTAGAATCAGATAAACTGCAAAGCACATACAATATTAATTTAAAAATTTAGAATATGTAATACCACAACAAAATCTACTCTACTCTTAATGTCTTCTTTGTTAGATACAGCAACGGAAAATTCAATTAATGGTGAATCAAATCGAGACAAAACTTAAAACAAGCAGTATGATTTTGATGAAATTTATGGCCACATTTCATTCATGGATTGTTGGAGAGAATTTAGCTCTCAGGATGTAGGGGGCTATGTTTCATATGGACATTTTATGTATGTTTTATCTTTTACAACACTATATACACTTGAGTAATTTTTCTGGAGCATTAGTTTTATATTTGCACTATAGCTGGGAGCTAACTTGACTCTTGCTACTGCACAGCAAATAATGACACATTTAGCCACATTACTAGAAGCCAGAGTGTACCAATGCATAATTTACTAATTTAGCCTGTCCATTTTTAAACTGATTTTTGCTCCTAAATTTGTCAAGCATTTCTAAAATAAGGAAAAGCAGATTCCTTGTAAGCTTGCCAAGAATCCAGTGCATCTCATAAATGCAACCGCTTCTAAAAACTCTGTCAGCGGAAAATGATATAATTTTACTGCTTCCTTTACTTCCTTCCATGGAAGGAAGTAAAAGGGATGGGTGTCTCAATCTTCAACAAATTGGAGGCTCTAGCTAATTAACCAAATCTGCTGTTGTGGATACAGCCCACTCTGTATGTTCCTACTTTTGGAGAGGTTACTGAAAAACATAGGCAATTTTATCATAAAAATCCTCATGGCTGCAATTTGTTTAAGCTTATTTAAACACACAGACACATCATTCAGAAGTACACTCACATTACATAATTTTTATTAGAAGTCAGCATATTGTAGAAATTTAAAACTATTCCAATATTTAAAAGTAATATATGAAATGAAATGCTCTTATATTAACAACTCAAGATGGTATAGATGAAACATACTTTCAAGTATGTTTAAATCAAGTATCTTTAAATAAAAATAGCACAACCAATCTATACATATAGATGTGTTTTTAATACATGAAATGCTGCACCTGTAATGCTTGGAAATACTGTTTGAGGTAGTTTCTTTTGTACTGGCAGCACCTGTGGATTCCACATCTGAGGTATTGGATGAGTGTGCAGTTCCATCAGATTTTCTGAATGATGTCATGGTGTCATACAATAAAAATTGACATAGATATTACAATTTCATATAACATAGCATTAATCAAATTGACAAATATTAAATTTTGGCCAAACCAGATTTAGTCAGTCAGAAGTGGGGTAACTGTTTTTCTAGTTTTAAGATAAATACTGGTTAAAATCTCATTGCCAGAACCATGAAATGAAAGCAAGTTCTTAAACTGAAATTATCTCCTCCATTATTAGGCATGGGGAAGGATATTACAATCCAATATTTTATTTAAGATCAGTTTTTAAAGAGTTAAAATTGTAGGCAGGTAATCCTCATTTAGCAACTACAACTGGAACCAACAAAATGGTTATGAAGCAAAGCAGCCTCCAACTGAAACCACAACTGTGGTTACAATCTTATTTCAGCTTTCCTTTGTTTACAAACCTGCAAAGGTCATAAATGTGAGGACTGGTTGTAAAGTTACTTTTTCAATCACCATCGTAACTGCGAATAGTCATTAAACAAGGCAGCTAATAAAGGACTGCCTATAGAATGAAAATATAGTACTGTATGAATAGACCATATGCATCTGTTTCTGCTCCAACATACAAAACTCCATGTTTATTTACAGAATGAGAGTATATTTTTTACAAAAGGGCACTCATTTCTTTTCTGTTTTTGTATACTGGTTGTCTCCTTTCCCTTTTTTATGTTGTTATTTCTTTCATCACATTGCTGTTCAAATTCTCTTAATCTTCAGTTTTACTTCATTATAAGAAAATAACATTATTTACCATAGTGAATGCAAACACCTTACATTTCATTACATGTAGAGTATGCACATATATGTGTGTGTGTATACACACACACGCACACACACGGGGGGGGGGGGAGAAGTGTTTGCTTTATTTGAATAGAAAGCTGAATGAATATTTTCCCATACATACCCAGTAGTGCTAGGAGAATCCAAAACAGGGGATTCTGGCACTATAACAGGTTCTTTTTCCTAAAGGAGTAAGATAATATTTTTTTCAGATTCTGTAAATATTCAATTCTCTAACTGTTAACATTAAAAAGCCAGCTTAACATGTTCATTTTTATTAAATAAGGAAATAATAAAGTAGTACTTATTAAATAAGTAAACCTGAATACCACTTACCAAAATAGATGGCTCAGACATTATTTGAATCATTTTTCTAGTATATGGGCCAGGGGGACGACCTACAGACTTTTTCTTCCCCTTTCTTTCTACACCATTAGTGACTTCCCTGAAAAAGAGTTTTAGTTTTAAACAGTAATATTGGTCTGTATTTATTAACAATTTCATTTCTGAAATTCCCTTTATAATTGTATTAGTCATGCTTTATCTTTTGACTGTTCATAAAAAGTAGATCTCTAAGAAGTGAAATATAAAAACAGGATATTAATAAAAAACATGGTATCAATTACACCCCACTAGAACAGCAGAGAAAACCACTCTCAATTTATATTTCTGCACTATAACCACAAAACTTTCTAATCTGTCACTAAAGAGAGGAAAAGCAATCAGAATTGTACCAATTGCCAACTGCAAAGAGATGATCTACTATACCACATCACCAAAGATTATACTAAACAGCCATGCCTTAAAAACTTTCCTAAAATCTCAACAATATTGATCAGACTGGCTGAAGTGCTATTCCAAAGGAGAGGGAACAAAGTTATAAAAAGGCATATATTCCCTGACGATGGCAATCCTTCAAAGACAAAGGAGGCTCTCCTCACTAAATATTATTGAACAGCCACAACTGCTGTGAGAAAGGAATCCCGAAGATATTTAAGTTTCAAGCAAGGTAAGCAATTACCAGTTGGCTTTTTGAATTGCACTAGAAGCCAACAGGCAAAGAGTGTAGTTCATGCAGTAGTAATGTTACTTGTCACAAGAACTTTTAAGTATAAGTGTCACTGCATTCTGGACCATTTGTAGTTTCTGGATGGTCTTCAAGGACAGCCGCAGGTACATTAAGTTGTACTAATTCTACCGAGAGGTTACCAATGTAAATGATCCAGGAATGGCTACAATTGTTGCACAAAATGGAACACTACAAAGACCTGAGTAGAAACTGGGAGTCTGAAATAACCTCCAGATTATGAACTATTTCAATCCAGGAGACCACAACCCTCCTCAGAATGAAAGATGAAATACCACTAGTGTCAGATGTTCTGCATGCTCACATCCACTCTATTTGCTGGGACTGACCCAGAGTCTTTCTCCAAGATGAGAAAGGCACTGAGATAGCACCTTAACTATCTCTCCTGTTAAGCCCAGGGTCAAGCTATACAGCTAGGTCCTGTAAACACTGATGATACTTAACCCAATACTGGCAAATAAACAGCTTCCTGTTAAATAAGAAGAAAAAGAGCCCTATGACAGCACAGAAAAAGAATTTGAGTTCAACTTTCTCCCATCACTGTTACCCGCTAGAACCATCCTCAGAGTAAAATCAATGCAACACAGTAAGCTTGGCTCTGAATCTCCAGGTGTTTATCAAAGGTTGTTAAGAAATTAAGTAGAACCAGGAGTGCTACACCAATCCTTTCCCTACAGGTAATCCAAAGGAGCTATCAATTCAGTGTCAATATATTATTCAGGTACTATCATCCAAATAAAAGTAACATAAAAATACTGAAAAAGATGCTGATCAGAGGCAACCTTCTTTTGCTGTGCACATATTTGCAAGAATCGATTGTGAAATTCTTTCTAAAAACTGCTTATATTTATTACAACTACTTGAAATTTAAGCATAATTTATTAGACAACATTCCTTCATACTAAAACAGTGATGCTAACCTTTTTGCTGTCGTGTGCCGAGACCGGGGGGGGGGGGAGTGGGGAGGTGTCACGTGCGTCTGCTCACACACGTAATTCAATGCCCCCGCCCCCCATGCATGTGTGCGCCTCCCCAATGCGCGCATGACCCCCCCATGCCATTTTGGGCCTAGCAGGCCTCCCTGAAACCTACATTTCCCTACTTCCAGTGGGCCCAGAAGGCCCATTTTTCACCTTCCCCAGGCTCTCCAGGCTTTCTTGGAGCCTGGGGAAGGTGAAAATGGCCTCCCCTGACCCCCTGGAGGCCAGAAACACCCTCCCAGAGTCTCCTCAAGAGCCCTGCACTTACCTGGCATCCAAAATGGGCCGCATGGAGACTCCTGGGAGGGGAGGCGTGGGCAGGGCTAGCTGAAAATCAGCTGGCTGGCGCATGCATGCGTGCTGGAGCTGAGCTAGGGCAACGGCTTGCATGCCCACAGATATAGCTCCGTGTGCCACAGGTTTGCCATCACAATACTAGGAAATACAACACTTCCATTCATCCACCTTGGGACGTGCTTGTCTACTGAAGTAGTATGGGGTATTGATGTTCCTGTACCAATCTGTCCTATCTCAAGATTTCAACAAGTTTATTTTCTAGGCCACTGATCTTACAGAAGATACCCAGCTCTGCAGCATACTCCTTCCATTTGCTGTTGATAATCAAAGCTTTAATCTGAGTTTAGCAAACCATTTTGCTCAAACATAAAAATAGGTTTTGAGTTTACTGTACAAAACTACTCATTTAACTGTTGGCCAATTCTGTATTAAGATCACACATAGCTTGTATTTGCCAACTACTACCTTGATCTGGATAGATGTATCATATGCTTTGTACTACTACCTAATTGGATTGAGCATTTTTATGGTACTGTGTAAAGACAAAAGTAGCAATAGCTGTTAGAATTACATATTCTATTTATCTCCCACCTTTATTATTATTTTAATAACTCAAAGTGGCAGACATAAATAATGCTCCTTTCTGCTATTTTCCTCATAACAGCCTTGTGAGGTGAATTGGGCTAAGAGAATAACTGGCCCAAAGTCACCCAATCAGCTTTCATGGCTAAGGCAGGACTAGAACTATCAGTCTCCTGGTTTCTAACCTGGTGCTTTAACTACTAGACCAAATTGGTTCTTTATGCTATTCTAACTGCACAAGCTCACCCTGGCCTAACATGGGCAACCCTTGACTCCCTAGCTTTAGGACTCTGCTTATTTCCAGTTAGTCTTTGTTAGGAATCTACATACAATACTTTCAGCTTCTGTCTGTCATTTTATTCAGTTCTAGTCTATTTACCTCTGATCAGGCACAGGCTTAGATGATTTTCTGCCTTTAATTTTGAACTCATGGGAAGTTCCCTCAGGTTCTTTCTCAGCCTTAAAAGCAGCATTTGGTGGGCAAGGAGGAACACGAATTCTTAAGCCGAACAAATGTTTTTTCTTCTTTATTTCCTTCCCAGACATAAACCTGCATTTCAAGATATTAAATGCAGAACATGAAGACAAAACTCCTTTCTTTAGATATGCAGTTCCATTTATTAACAAACGTATGGCACTACTCACAGCCTGCTGAAATGCCAACATTGGGAAAAACACAAACTTTCATATAACTTCTACTCAGAAATAAAATCTGACTTAAACATTTAGACACACAGTAATATTCTGTTGCAGCTACACGTTTTAGATAATACTTCAAAAAAACTTTAGATTATTATCTGATTAAACTAAAGGAAATAAAGGAGAAAATTGTATAAAACTCTTCTCAACTTACATGGTCTTGTAATCATTTAATGCCTCTAGAACATGTTCATATCTTTCAGATTTTGGTGTGTCTGCCAGCTGTAAAGTATCAAGAAGTGATTTAATCTACTGAAATGTGCAGTAAGATCCATAAGCACTAATAGTTAACAGTTCAAAGAGATATAAAACACAGCAGCATTCTAGAATTTCTTATGTAACAGGGCAAAATTCTAAAATACCTACTGTAGCATATTAACAAGTAAGAGGGGAACAGAAGTTTAGTTATCTTCATTATTCTACAAACAAGGCATTGAATAAATTGTTCTGTATCTATCTGAACTGCTAAATATTGCTTGTGTTTATGGGTATGGTATTAATACTGAAATATAAATACTTGTTCCCTTCGTAAAATATGAGCAATCTGCATTCTGTGTCTGACAAAATAAATAGTTTAATAGAAGAATTTGTTGAGGAAATGACCACTGGATGCTGCAATTGGCTACAAATGCTGGTTGGTTTCCAAGCATTCAAAATGCGATCACATGATTGGGGGTGTAGCCACTGAAACTTCAAAATGGCATCATAAAATTGTTCTGGGGAGATTCATCGTAACTTTGAAGTAACAGATTGTAAGGACTACATATATAAACATTTTTATTGAAAAAAATCTATTTAAAAAATATAAAGTTGCTTTGAAATTCAAACTTCTATCAGTCACAAGATCACACTTTATATATTACCATATATAAAATAAGACAAAATATGTGGATTATGTGTAACTGTAGGAGGAGTGGCAGAACCTGGGGGCAGTTAAAAGAGGGATCAGCCTAGAATCCCTGTGGCCAGAAGCAAACTAAAGCTAACCTCCCTTGAATTTTGTTGACCCTTCTATAATGCCAAGCAAATGCTAACCATTAGTTGAGAAGATTCCTGTGCATAGGCATAAGTAGCAATAAACGTTTAATTGGATCTTCATGTGTGGACTTGATCTTTTGCATCTGACATAACTTTCAAATCTTAAGATTTTTTAAATACAAATAAAACACTCAAAAGAAATAAACTCAAAAACAACAGTTCACAAGCATATCAACATTAACCAGGAAAACAAACTTTACATCTAGTACAATTTTACTATAGATTGAACAATTGTTAAAATATATCTATACAGTTTAACTGTTTGATCTTTTGAATTATAGAAACACATAAACAACTTTAATATTTCAAAAACTTACTTCACCAGGATGGAGTCGATCCCAATTTTCATTAATGTATGTCATGAGTTCAAGTTCTGAATCAAAATATTTCTTTTTATGAATAACACTTAGGTTGTAAAGGCATAGATGTGCTATATCTACCCTAGAATTCAGAAGTTTAAATAACAATTAGTAAGTTTTAACATTTTAGATATGAGAACATTAACTGTCTAACTCACTGCAGCTGACTGGCCTTGTCCAACTCACCCTGACTGACTTACCCTGGCCAATTCGCTGCAGGACAATTCAATGTGGGATAATTCAAGAAAGGGATAAATGAATTGCAGTAGGCCTTGTCTTGCTTTACATTTGAACCTTCTCAGATTAGAAGTCCTAGAGACTGGGATGAGCTGCAATTTTACTAGCCTCCCTCTTGGGATATCCTGTGTTGAGTTGTCCCATAGTGAGACAGCTGCGGCGAGATGGCCAGGGCAAGTCAGCTGCAGCAAGTTATCCCACTGTAGATGACAGGCAGAACTATCGACTGCCAACAATCAGCAGATGTATTTCACTTAAAAAATCCTGTTTTCTAAATATTTTGTTTTTCACTTTCTCAACTGAAACCAGAAGGGAAGAGGATAACAAAAGAAATATATACATCTTCTAATTACTTATGCAAAGTCCATTCAAATAATGGAACTACAAAACTATCTTTACAGAGATGTGCAATGAAATGCTGAATATTTTTGCCCAAGATTGATTCAAGTTGTACTTACCACTGCAAGGGTAAACGTTTGAGGTATTCTGGTCCAGAACTACAAACTGAACAAATGAATGTATAAAACCTTTAAAAAAAAAGTTTAAACGGCATATTCAGTGTGTGAACATATTTGCTTTTAAATTGTACTGACAGCAATTCATTTGACAAGATATTTAAGACTACAAAAAATATGATGTTTTCATATCAAGTGATAAATAAAAGATTATTTTCAAGCAAATAGTGAAAAGTCTGGGTCTATGTTCTTATCAATCTTTTAAATGTTTTTATCCTTATGATAAAACGTGACTCAGGGAAGACCATAAATAGAATAAGTCTAACAATGCACTGAAAGAGCAGTGTATTTATTTATGAATGCATCAATGTAAATATCACAGTCTGTGTCAGAAGCATCACAACTAAAATAAGACATACCAAAGGACATAAAATTTAAAATATAAAAGATTAAAATATGGAAACAGATCTTTCCCAGAGTATCCCAGTTACAGCCATGGAGAATATATTGAGTACAGGACTGAATACAGTCCTTCCCAAAGGGGATACCTAACACACAACAGAAGATCAAAGAAAAACATCTTACCTGTCACCAAACAGCATTGGTTTTTGCAGGCACTGCACACAAGCCTCATGGAACCACTGTTTACATTTGTAGCACTGTAGCATCTTCAAATACCAGCTTCATTAACAGTAAGAAAAAACAAAGATTGTTATGCAGTAAATACCCTGCTAGTAAATCTAGCAGAAAAGCATTAAATGTGGTTACATGATTATGAAGTTTAGAACTAATAAAATAACATAATTTATATATAAAATAGACTATGTCATTAAAGATAAAAGTTCCCAGACTAGAGACAGAAAAGTTGTCATTTAGCAGTTTGCCGATCCATGAACTTATAGCAAAATGGAGTGCCACCCTATTTCATGTTATGCTCAGTTAGCATTTCTTAAAGTGGCTGCTTTAAGAAAAATAAAATGAAAGTTACACCAGTAGTAGTTATATAAGAGTTGCTCCTGAAGATGTAACTAGTCACTATGCTTTCATTGATACTTCTGCCTTTTGCAGTCTTCATCTTTATTAAACATAATACAAAGGCAGAGTTTATACAAGCTAAACCAAAATCAAACACTGACATGCTTTAGCATTGTCTTAAACCAACTTCCAAATTTATTCACTGAAACTTGATCCAAGATTATAGTTTAACTATTTTTTTTTCATACAAACATCAAAAACTCAAGAATAGAAAGTATTCTGAGAGCCTGGTACTATGCTCAAAAAAGCTGTTTTACAGTATATTTATGAAACATATCACTTAATCTCACACATATTCTTGACAAATAAGAGAACACAGAAAAAAACTGAACATATATTTTCATAAGCATGTCAACTCCTTACTCTCCAGGACCTCCACAGTAGCAATAACACTGTTGGGCATTTGTTTTATGGCCTGCATCCCATTCAAGGTCAGCTACATTGTAAGGCAATGTTTGCTTCATGACCTGCAGTGCTTTAGCATTTGGTCCTTTCTTAAGCGCGCCACCTCTCTAAAATAAAATGCATTAAACCGAAAAATGTTAGTGTCCAATACCATACAAAAATCTATTTTCAACTGCAATTACTTTTTTAAGTAACCAACTTACTTTTGTTGTTGTTGCAAAGACACACTGCCGGCAGAGCCATTTATCATCTGAATCTATCACATTAGAACCGATATTTGGTGTATGACACAGTTGATGATAACCTGAATTAAAAAGAAAAAAAACACTTTAAGAAGTGTTATAAAGCGATGTACATCTTCCTCTCCCACATTAAAACCTATAACAAAACATTTTAAATTAAATGTCCTGACACTAGAAAACACAATATGAGACATTGAGAATGGCATTAATGTAATAAGCATCAATAAAAATGCCTATGCACTTAGGGTAGTCCTTGACTTATAGCCAATCGCTTAGCAACCATATGAAGTTATGCAGACCTCCCCAGAGCTGGGGTGAAATCTAGCAGGTTCTGACAGGTTCTGGAGAACTGGTAGCGGAAATTTTGAGCAGTTCAGAGAACCGGCAGCAGAAATTTTTAGTAGTTCGGAGAACCAGCAAATACCACTTCTGGTTGGCCCCAAAGTGAGGTGGGAATGGGGATTTTGCAGTATCTTTCCCCTGCCACGCCCAAGCCACACCATGCCCACCAAGCCATGCCCACAGAACCAGTAGCAAAAAAAAATGGATTTCACCACTGCCTCAGAGCTACCTACAATCCAGTTTCAAAGTTCCAATGGCCCATGGTCATGTGATTGTATTTTGGGCATTTGGCAACTGATCCATATTTATGGATTTATGACATTTTGTGAGAAAACAGTGTTTACCTTCCAGATTATGGCAAAAAAACACCCATTGGGTACAGTGGGTTTGCTTAACAACCAGTGTATTTGCTTAACTGCTGCGAAGGAGGTTGCAAAATTGGGCAAAATCAAGTATTGATGACCTGCTTAACGACTGCCACAACTTATGATAATAATTACAGGCTCAATTAAAGTTGTAATTTAAGGACTACCTCTGCATATAATATACTAATACATTTTTAAAATGTCTACTTATTTTTTTTAATTACCTTGACCACACT
Organism: Grayia smithii; assembly: GCA_032468115.1. Taxonomy (NCBI): domain Eukaryota; kingdom Metazoa; phylum Chordata; class Lepidosauria; order Squamata; family Grayiidae; genus Grayia; species Grayia smithii. Next base: position 664,616 of record JANHFM010002710.1, on the reverse strand, counting down.
TATCACATATAACCATTTCATTGGGTGCTTCTGAATATTCCTCCTGACATATTGTACAGACCATTTCCCCCGTTTCAGTGGCTCCTAAAACAACAAAAAGGCATGGCTTCATACTAAATGAATATATTTTACATTTTGAACACTGATTGCTAAGTCCTGACATAATGTGATTTGGGTTTTCTTTTGCATAATATGTGAACTCAGCCACTCTGGTCTGTGAATCATGACTTAGAACAGCGTGAATTCAGTTGGGGTTTGACTGGTGTATTTGAGATCAGGAGTTATAAAAGAGACCTATGAATTCTATAAATCCAGCAACTCATCTGTCTTTGGGTTATATATGGTACACACATATTTTGCATTCAGCATGTTGCTCCCCTTATAATTTTCATCTCTACTTAGATCAATTACATTTCTAGCTCCCCTTCCTCTTTACAACTCACCACTATAGGTAAGTGACAGCTGAAGAATGGTTAACCCTTTCCTCATGCCTGCTGCACTCTGAATCTCAACTGGAAGGAGTTTGGAAATAGTATAGAAAATCCATGTTTTACATTAATTACTAAAGGATCAAATTATCATCGTCATGATATAAGGTTCTTGCCTGTTTGTATGTCCTTCCAGAGAACCCAGGACTTGGAACTGTCTTCAAATATAACGAAGCAGCTCTGCTTAAGTTTGTTTATCTGAAATAAAAATAAATTTGCAGCCAAAATAGCAATTTGCAATTTTGCCATAAAACATTGTAAGCTAGTAGGTTAATTAAACATGGATTACCTTTTTGATAGTTCCAAGATAAAACAAGCCATCTGACCATCTGGCTAGGACATCTTGACCTTCTTCAAATTTGCACACTGGTTTTTTGGATTTTTGTCCATCCCGTGAGGAGAGTTTGGTCAAGGATATTGGTGGTTTTTGGTTACGGTGTAAAGGAGACCGCTTGTGGACCACTGAATTACCCACCCCCGTAGAGTCTCTAAAATACAGACATATATAATGAACATGAGCAACTTCTAAAACATTAAAAGCTAACATTCAAACCACAACAAATTTAACTGAGAGTGAGAGTTATATTTAATCTCCAGACATATCTGAGACAAGAAGATGAAGCCAATATGTAATTTTTTTAACTGGAAATTTATTGTAATTCAATATACATTGAAGAAATATGCCATAGTCCTAAAGACTAACAATTAAATCTATGGCTTTAGTGCTTATTATTTCTACATTGTTCATCTAATCTGCTAAAGATGTGCTTACATCTTGGTTTTCTCAGATACTGTCTCAATACATTTCAAACTATTAAAACCTGCACATGGCAAGCTTTACTGCATTAAAAGAAAAAACACTTATAAAAAACCTGTCTATGTAGCATACATTATGTAAAATTATTTAGCTACAACTGGTTACTAGTAAGTGGTCTTCATATTTTTATATACAATACAGTGTTCAGCCCATAATCATTTCTATCACTATGCAAACAGTGTTCTCTTGGTTCATTGAGCTCTTTTACAAACATTGAAACAATACATCATAACTAAGGCATTTGCAAAGATATGAAGAGAAATAAACAGCCCTGATTCTTTTCAATTTTGCTGAGGATGAAGGGTCAGAAAGCAAGAATTCAAACAAAAGTGTTATTGCCAAGTTCAGTGTTCTATTCTTTTTGCAACACAGGAAATATATTCCACAAGCTTACTTTAAATTTCCACAGATTAATTTATATACACTTAGACAGAAAATAGAAACAGGCTATTAAACTGAGAGAAATAATACCTTGTATATCTTTAGAGATATTATCAGGGATAGACCATGTTGGCACAAAATGCTAAATCTCGATTAACTGAGTTAATCTAATTGCCTGGATTTGTACAGAACACTGAACTATAAGTTATAACTATAATTTTTGGGGGGAGGGGGGGTTGCACAACACAGTTAGTTTTTTGGACTTGTTTCCTGCAAGAACACATTCAATGTAATAGAAGTCTGAAACTGCATACTCATCTTAATAAGCAAGCAAACACACACACACACACACACACACAGAGGGAGAGGGGGAGAGGGAGGGAGAGAGAGAAAAGGACAGGTGAAACACTCAGGTGACAGGCAAGACTAAACAGGAGCAGAAGCAATGTCTTTATTAAATGTGGTAGTTAGCAATGACAGAATTATACCTGGCTGCCAAACATTATTTCATTCACTTTTAATATATCACCAGTATGTCTCAATTATTTAGTCAGATTTCTCTTTCCCACTTCTTCCATTCCCCCATAAGCTCAGTCCCAATTAAACAATTGATTAAAATTCTGGTCAAGCTTATTGTAATTTATTTACTTACATTTGTGGAATTCCAGTTCTTTCTATCCACATTTCTTGACTGGAATTTCAAGACCTATTTTGACTGCCTAGGAATAGTTGTGAATGGTGAGAACTCCAATTTCCTAATATGAAAAATGATGTCACTTGGCTAACACTCCACAAATACTGAAAGGAGCAAGAGCAAAGGTAACAAGCTCTTTTAACAGCAACAACAATGCTGTTAAAAGGTATAAACAGCTTTGCCAGGAAACAAGAAAAATAGGAAATGGAATAATAAGCACAACACACACATCCTGCAAATAAATAAAGCTCTCCCTAAACATTTTAAAGCTAAGAATAATCAAATATTATACTCTTTTATCACAAAGTAATTGCTCTGGGGAGACATTATGTCTTTTTTGCACCTTTTATCAGCTTTATAATTTTTTAGTAATCTGACTATCAGTGATTTAGAGTTCCTAATATATCACTGTAGTTGTTAATGTTGACATTAACAGTACACTACTATTCAAATGCAATTTGATAGTGTATAAGCAAATTGAAAATATAAAACTCATTACATTAGAGAAATGCAGCTTTGGGGGGATGGGGGGTGAAAAGCCACATTTGATTTTATGTGTGTGAAGTGCTGAGGACTATAGTACAAAGCACAGGTGGCCAGGATGAAAACAAAATATTTAATTTAACATTTTAAAAATAAAGTTAATATGGTTATTCCCCATGTAATTAAAAATTCAATTTTTTTAAAGAAACAGTTCAAGAGTGTTAGGGACTGTACTAAAAGCCTCAGGGGCTGCAGGTGGCCTCAGGTTGTTTACCCCTCCCCCACTGTACAAGATCAAAGCTGCCTTTTCATTTATCAGTACTACCAAACCTTTTTTCTTTTGACTCGTAGACCCTTTTCCCATAACACATTTAAGCAGATCAGTTACAAAGGCAGCAACTGTCTTTGTACAATGTGCTAAAGCTTGATTCGTTTTAATTTTGGTCAATTTTTTTTTAATATGGTTTAAAATGAGGTGTAATCCCACTTGATGGATCATAGTTCAATATACTGTGCAAACTTAAAAAGTTAATTCATTAATTACGTTAAACTGTGAAAACACAGACAAAGGGGTACATATAGCAGTTGTACAACAGAAAGCAGGAGAGGGGGGGGGGAAAGAGAAGCTGTCTGAACTAAAAAAATATATAAAATGCTGTCTCGGGGAACAGTGCTACCAAATCTTTAACCCTAGGTCCCATTTATTATTAGGTAAATAATTAATAAGGTAATTATAGGTTAATAAATCATACATAAAATAATGAGAGCTAGTATACTGGCATTAGTATAGCAACAAATTTACCAACCCCTTCTTTTGGAACGACCTCTTTTTATCGACCCTGGAAACAAAAACGAAAAAGATGATTTCGAGTCCCATTTGCAGACCGAAATTATGGCAATGCAGAACTTCCTCAATGATATATATATATATATACTATATGATCACTAGCGAAGATTCTCGCCTTTGTTTAGCTTGCCTAGGGCACCCAGACGCCCCCATATATATATTTATATATATTATCTTATCTATATATGTGTGTGCGTGTGTGTGTCTACACACACACACACACACAACCCCAGTTACGGTTCATGTTGCAGCGCAAGAGATGCCCACGCCCCCCCCCCC